>JAOTRH010472563.1:0-26657 GCA_034768845.1 Heliamphora exappendiculata | reverse complement strand
TATATAGCTACAGATATTAGAATTGTTATATATATATATATATATATATATATATATATATATATATAGCAAACTCAGCAAATTTTATATAATAAATACATTCAATTATAAAAATATATCTAAAAATTATACACATTAAAAACACAACTTCGTAGTATCTCTCGAGATCATACTATGCACCCTCATCCTAAATAGAAATAGTTGATGCTCAATCTAGGAATAGGTCTCCACAGTGCTCTAAGGACCTATAAAGAGTGAACAACCGTTAGAGGGGTGCCAGGGGGGATTTCGACACAACCTCTTCGACGGTCAAGTTAGGTTTTTGATAGAGTAATCTCTAAGATAAAGAAAAATCGTTAGAATGATTTTGAAAGCATACCTTCTTTATCCATTTAAGGCTCTTTTTATATGATGAGAGTGACACATGGCCAATGGACCACGTGAAGGTTATTATGCCCGAATCCCTAATGAGTCTCCAAGTGTCCTACGCACGATG
This sequence comes from Heliamphora exappendiculata, assembly GCA_034768845.1. Taxonomy (NCBI): domain Eukaryota; kingdom Viridiplantae; phylum Streptophyta; class Magnoliopsida; order Ericales; family Sarraceniaceae; genus Heliamphora; species Heliamphora exappendiculata. The sequence goes on along the minus strand of JAOTRH010472563.1, from coordinate 26,161 downwards.
CTACGCATGTGCTGTTGAATCAGATGAAGCCATTGAAGCATGATGCTACGCACGATGCTATTCTCCAAGGTTGTTATGTCCGACGGTCAAGTTAGTAGATTAAGTCGTTGAAAGAACATATGGAGCCGTTGAAGCACGAGAACAACAATGCAAAGGGTGATCTGGAAGAGGCTCCAAAATGTGATTGCAGAGTTAAACAAGGAGACGAAAGAGGTGGATGCTGATCTCAAGGCCAGACAATATTTTATTACCAATATGGAATTTAAGTGTTGCGAGCTCGAATGCTACAATACCACGGACAAGATTGGCTATATTGATGAGTTAAAGAAGTCAAGGGAGTTTAGGCAGATCGTTTCCCAGCAAATAACTGATTGCATGGACTCTGTCGATGGGAGATATCTTCTTGTTGAGCAGTGGGACTTTGGGTTTGAGGTTTTCTGTAGACATGCTCAAATAGCCTTCCATAACTAGGACTTCTCCATGATTCAGCCTGAGGAAGACGACACTTCGATGGTGGCCGGATCCCCCAAGGTCGATGATGCTGCTCTTCTCCCAATCGATGTTCCAGATTTGGCTAGCTAGGTGGAAGATGGTGAAGTCCATGCTGCTCAAGATTTTACCGATTGTGCCGAAGACGGTGGTGCCCAGGGGCCTTAGTTCCCTGATTCCTCTCTTTAGCTCACTTCATCCAAAACATTTTAATCTTTTTTGGTTATGTGGTGTTGAAAACATTTTTATGCGCATTTGGAGGGTTAAACATCTCGTAGGTTGGAGAGCTTTTGTCTCTCTTTGGTTGGGTGGCAGGTTTAAGCATTTCATAGATGGGAGAGCTTTCGTCTCTCTTTGATTGGTGGTTGAATGCTTTTATCTTTGTTTTTCTTGGCTGGTTGACACATGTTTATCTTAACCATGTTTTCTATCATTTGGTATTTGTATTATTTTGCAAGTATTTCTGCTTTGTGCTTTGCTTTATATGTTTGTGATAATTTGTGCTTGTTCTTCATGCTTGTGTTTCCTTATAGTTTCGTATCATTTCTTCCTTCTGCTTGACATGGGTTTGGTTGACTTCTAGGTCTCATGTTCTGATCTCCTTTGGTTTTAGAGGCGGATCATCTCGTGGTCTGACCTGCCATCTAACCCTTAGGTCTAGACTCTTCGTCTTAGAGGCTGATCATCTTGTGATCTGTCATGCCTTTTGACCCTTAGGTCCAAGCTCTTCGTCTTGGAGGCTGATCAACTCGTGATCTGTCATGTCCTGTGACGCTTAGCTCTAGGCTCTTCGTTTGGGAGGCTGATCATCTCGCGATTTGCCATGCCCCATAACCCTTAAGTCCAGGCTCTTAGCCTGGGAGGCTGATCATTGTAGCGTTGGGATTTAGGGGTCAAAATAAAAAAATTCAAAAGATATTTTAAAAAATATTTTAACACATTGAAAATCAAATCTTGAAAACCACTTTTTATTAAAAATAGAGTCGCCACTTAATTTTTGAAAAAATTAAAAAGAAACAAAAATGACTTACTGATCTTGAAAATGTTAATCAGTGAAAAGAGTTCGGGGGCTAAGGTACGAATCAGGAAAAGTGTTAGGCACACCATTCGCCCAACTATAAGGTTGGCTTCTACTAATTATCATGGATTTTTTAATAGAATTTCTAAAATGCATGCAAATAAAAAAAATAGAGACAAAGAGAGGACATTCAAAATTAAGTATAGAAAATATATAAAATATGTACATAGCACTCAAAAAACAAATAAGTGTCAAAAGAAAAATTCTAAATCATATGGCATGCAATTTTTATATAAAGGATACATGAAACACTCCCACATGCTATATTCACCAAAAAAAAAATCTAAACTAACATGATTCAAATGTAAGACTAAAGATGCCAAAATTATCTAAATATGAATTGTGACAAAAGATAAACCAAACTATTCTAGACATACTTTCAATCAAACATGCATTAATATGATGATTTAATAAAAGAAATACAAAATAAAATGTGCATGAAAAATATTTTTAAAAGAAAGTCTATAAAAGAAGCTTATGCAAAGAGTTTTTAGAAAAAAAAAGCTATATTAGGGAAGAAAATCTTAATTATTTATATTAAAGATAGAAGAACATTAAAAGATATTTTTATAATTTCATACTTTTGTAGTTAATAGAAGAAAAGAAAAAAAAATATTATAGAAAAAAAATTAGGCTAACAAAGGAAGATTTTAAAATAAAAAAAGAAGATTTAATTGTTAACATTTTATAATTTTAAAAGAGAATAAAAAAAATAAAAAAAGAAGTGACATAAAAAGAATAATTGAATTTTAACTATTATGAGAAAAGAAAATTATAGTTCTATCTAAAAGTGAAAATTAACTTAAAAGTCTTTTTGGGATTTTTGAGTTTAACAAAAAAATAAAAGAAATATTATAGAGAAAAAATTAAACTTACTTCAAAAGAAAAGAAAAGAGAAAATATAACTTTTAAAAGGAATTTAGATTAATAAAATGCTTTAATAATAAAAAAAATTAAAAAAAAAGTGGAGCATTAGAATTAATGAAAATAAGATGAATAAAAGAAGATGAAATGCTATATAAATAAATAAAAAAAAAGAAGAGAAAACAAAAAATAAAAAACTAGAACGTTAAAATAAGATTACAAAGAAGAAATGAAAAAGAAATGACTAATGCATTACAAAAAGAAATAAAATATAGAAAAGAAAATAAAACTACATTATAAGAAAAAACGAAAAAAGTAAATGCTAAAAAAATTACATTATTATTAAAGTTAAGAATTAAAATGGAGCATTCAATTAATGGTACAAGAAAAAAAAATACTAATAAACAGAAATTAAACTAATTAAAAGGAAAGGAATGTAATTAATGCTAGAGTATTAAATTAAAAGAGAAAAAGAAAAAAAAAGAGAGGTGCTAATGAAGAAGAAACTAAATTAGCATTAAGAGAAAATTAGCAATTAAATGGGTGCAATATTGACAATTACAACCATTTTCGTGTAAGTGTTTTGATTTCAACGATTAACAACTTTGTCGAGTTGTAATTGTTAGAGATATATTAGTACTATTGTAATGAATTAGTTGAATGTAATAAGGAATTAAAACGAAATAAAAATGAAATAACCTATAAATAAAATTAACAACAAACTACAATTTACATTGCATTGAATATAAATGAAATTGTTGAATTTAAAGATGAATATTAACCCGACCACCCCAAGAGAGAGAAATGGAGTTTAGAACGGTTGAGGATCTAAACAAGGTACCTAGGTTGCCGGGGAATCCTCAAGTTGGTAGAATGAGGTCCAATTGTCCAATCCTCGGATGGTGATCCAAGCAAGACTTCAACATCGGTCAGAGGCTCGGTAGGGTTTTGGCGTCGAAGCTCGGGATCGCTCGATATATCGGTAGAATCTCTCTCACTCAAAATTCGTACTGAAAACGTACGCTGTGGTACAGTATTTATAGAATTTTTTAACCAATGAGATGTTGCCACATTTTGGGACACGTCAGGCCATTTGGAGTTGGCGGTCGCCATAATGCAAGTTGGCGGTCGCTATGTTTTTGGAAGGTTCCACAAAGTTCTATGACGGTCGCCACAATGGGAGTTGGCGGTCGCCATGCTAAAATGTGGCGGTCGCCACTTTTGGCTAGGGTTTCCACAAAGTTCTATGGCGATAGCCACAATGAGAGTTGGCGGTCTCCTTACTTGGGCAGCAAGTTTTGATGGTTCGACAAAATTTCATTGGTTTGAAGGTTCTAGGTTCAAATACCGAGCTTGGATCACTTCCCGAGATTCCTACTGAAGCACCGTTCCACCTGTTTTCATCATCAGATTCGCCTAAGATTAGGCGGGGTCAAATTGGGGTGTCTACAGTTGCCTCTCTTTGATATAACTTGCATAGTAACGCGTGAAGCAGGTTATATCAAAGACCTAGAGACGACAACCATTTGACCGAGCCGTCAATCTTAGGCCACAAACATACAAGCATGTACATAATGTTGGTCCTACTCGAATTTTTATCGAACTATCTACATACCCCCTTTTGCTAGGGATCAGACCAGAACGCAGGTCACGGGGAAAAATGCAAAGATATAAGAAGCATGATGTGGATGCTAACATGAATAAATGCTAACATGATGCAGGCATTTACATTGCAATGCAGATGTAATGCAAGAAGGTTCTGATGTCATAATACAGATTGAGAAGAGGATCAACCAGTTTAAGGTCGTGAAAGGACCGATGAGTCAATTTTTAGGTCATGAGAAGAACCAACGAGTCAGCTTAGGGACATGAAGAGGACCGACGAGTCAGTTTAGGGTCGTGAGGAGGACCGACGAGTCAGTTTAAGGTCTTGAGGAGGACCGACGAGTCAGTTTTGGGTTATGAGTAGGACCGAATATGTAAACATCAAATTGATAGGTAAAGTCAGGATCTAAGAACGCGAGACCTAAAAGTAGGTTTATCGAAAATGAGATTTAAAATGATCGGAAGCCAAGCTACGGCTGAAACGTTTTGATTTATCGGGAAGGAAAATTGTGAATTAAGAGATCGAGTTAAGACCTAAAAATTCAAAATGGGGCACGGAATAATTTAAAAGCCAAGTTATGGTTTCAAATTAAATTTATCCGAAAAAAGCCATAAATTTAATAGGTTGAGCCAAGACTTAAAAAATTAGGAGCGAGGTTCGAGACAAGAATAATTTAAAAGCCAAGTCACGGCTTAAAAATTAATTTTATCGGGAGAAAACATGAATTAAAATAGGGGTTAAAAGCACACACAATAGAGTACTCTAAATATTTTTCTGAGATTACAAAATTATTTTTTGAAAAGCTCTAAAAAAGAAACATTTTTGCACATAAAATAAACATAAAAAAAAATTATGTTTTCTACAAATTATTTTTATTAAACAAAATAATTTAATGAATAAAATGCTTAATAGCGATAACAAAACACTTGTTAAGAATGCCCAAACAACCCCTAAAAACCCTAAAAACGTCATAATATCGAACTGAAACGATGTGACATTTGACAACCTGGCGGTCGCCAGGACGAAATCCCTCTGACATGGCGGCCGCCGAGTAAAAACCCTCTCCAACACAGCGGTCGCCGTGTGGCTTTTGGGAAACCTGGCGGTTACTCACTCTAGAAGTGGCGACCGCTAACTTGAGACGCGCACCACACCCTTAAAGGCGCGTGGGGTGGCCTCATTTTGCACTTTCTTACTCTCTCTAACTCTCTCACGCTCTCAAACTCTCTCCCATCTCTTTCTTGTTCTTCCCTTCATTTCTTGCTTCTTAGCGTTCTCACGATGTTCACCCTATTATTTGTGATCCATTTTCTCTTCATGGCGGGCCAGGGCCATGGAGATGACGATTCGGGGGCACGACGGGACCCTTCCGCTAGTGGGGGCACTTCCACGAAGCCCACTGCTGCGATGGATGCTCTTGTACTCGAGGCAGAGCTTGCCTCCCGTCGAGTTGCTAAGGAGGTGCGAGCAGCTGCTGTGGCGCAGGCGGCTGCAGATGCTGCTGCTGAGGCCGCGGTGGTTGACTTCTTGGATCCTGATGTTGGAGATGGCCGTTCGGCACCCTTCGATCCCCACACTTACACTCCACTACCCCATCGCGTGGTTCCACGCGGGATGAGACGCTATGAGCCTCCTGAGGATGCTGTTGCTGCCGACCTTCTTCTGCGAGAGCCCGATCACCACATGTCTCGTTGACGCCCATCAGTAAGTAGCCTGTCCTTTCTATTTTGTATATTATATCTCTAACATAGACGCATGCCTAGTATTCCCCATATGATAATGATGTGATCTGATGATAGTTTATTTTGATATGATGGATGATGATGTTTCATGATTGGGATTTGAACCTAGTGTAGATACCTTTGCAATGGAATTTTAAAATAGTAGGAATAACTAGAATTTTTGAACAACCAATCAACCAAATGGGCGATTTATTTGAGTGAAAATCACAAAATAAAATGTTTAAGTTTTCATTACTTATTTTGAGGAAAAACACAAGTCTATTGGAGCATTTTTATTTTTTTATTTTTGGGGTATGAAAATTAAAAGGGTAACTTTTATCAAAAATTCTAAAAATTTATAAAACTTAGGGTAAAAGAATTTAAGTGGTGCTAAGAAAATTTTCCAAAAGTCCTAGAAAGTTTAGAGAAAATTAACACTTTTTTTTAGGAAATCTAGAGAATTTAGGAAAACTTTTTAGAAAATTCTATGAACTTTTTTAGAAAATTTTAGAAATTTTAAGAAAAATATTTAAAAAATTAGGAAAATCTTGAAAAATTTTCAAATATCTTAGAAAATTTGAGAAAACTTAAAATTTTTGAGAAAATTTTTGAGAAAATCCTAGAATTTTAAGAAAATTATTAGAAAAATTTGAGGAAATTTTTTTAAGAGAAATCCGAGAAAAATTTTAAGAAAATCCTAAAAATCAGGAAACTTTTTATTATTATTATTATTATTTTGTTATTATTATTTGGTTTTAAACATTTTGAAACTTTTGAGAAAAATCCTAGAAAATTTTGAGAAAATTGTAAGAAAATTTTTGAAATTTTTAAAAAAGTTTTAGGAAAATTTATAGAGAATAGTAGAAATTTTTAGAAAATCTTATAAATTTGAGGAAAATTATAGAAATTTGAGAAATTTGTTTAGAAAATCCTAAAATTTTTTAGAAGATCTTATAAATTTGAAGAAATTTTTTTCGAAAATTCTAGAAATTTTTAGAAAATCTTATAAATTTAAAGAAAATTTTTAGAAAATAAATTTAAGAAAATTTTTAGAAATTTAAGAAAAATTTTAAGAAATTCTTAGAAATTTGCTAAAAATCTTAGAAAATTCTAAATATTTTGAAGAAAATTTTGAGAAAATTATGAAAAGATCCTAGAAATTTTGCGAAAAATCTTAGAAATCCTCTGAAATTTTAGGAAGACTTTTTTTATTATTATTATTTTATTATTATTTATTTATTTATTATTATTACTATTATTATTATTATTATTTGTTATAATTGTGGCCAATTTTCAAAAATTTCTAGAATGTTAAATCTACGGAGCAAAACACAAATGTCGAAAGAAAGAGAGAATTTTTTTTATATATACTTGGGAAGAAAATTAGCGTAGAATGATAGAAATTTGCCTGGTGCACAAGAGCTTTAGGTCACTAGGAATCAAGAACCTAAGGTTATGGTGCCTAGTTTTCTAGGATTTGAAAGGACCAAAGGAACCTAGGTTTTTTTTTTCAATTGTTTTCCTGCATTTTGCTTGGTCGGTCTGTTCTTTATGTATTCTCTATCTGTTTTCTCTTTACAGGCTGGTCACTACGTCTGAGGCTTCAAAGGTTCAGCCTCCGGGGAGGTGTTGGAGTGGTATGATGCCCTCCCTACTCCTAGTTGGGCTTATATCGATGCCTCCGGCTTTGCTCGCTTCATACCCCTATTGGGTAGGACGAGCAATGATCGGGTGTGGCTAACAGCCCTGGCCGAGCGATGGTGGGATGCCACAAACACCTTTCACTTCTCCACCTTCGAGGCTACTCTGACGCCTCTAGACTTTGCCCTCATCATCGACATTCGAGTTAGAGGAGCTTCCATCCCATTCGATCCTACCATTGCGCAGTATGCTGACGCCCTGATGTATTTTCTCGGGGCTATTTCGGCGTAGATGGACAAAGAACGGATTCAATATACCTAGTTTTTTAACCATTTCAGACACTTTCAGTGCATCGAGCCTCGCCACTACGTGTGGGTTGCCTGAGGATTCTTGATGTATATGTTCGGTACCTCCTTGTTTTTGAACAAGGAGAATACCGTTCACTTGCATTACTTGGGTGGCCTGGCTCATTTTGATCGGGTCGCATCGTATGATTGGGAAGGTGTTGCTCTGGCTACTCTCTGCAGATTCATGCGGACTTTGACCCGGTTTCCTCTAGAGCTCAGTATTAGGGGATACTAGAGGGTCTGGGAGGTACGACTTAATTTTTACAGTTCTTCATCTATTTCTGTTATCTATTATTTCTGCTGGTTGACTTCTTCTTCTTTACAGTTGTGGACCTATGAGTTCCTCGGGTTTCACATCCCGGCGAACTCTACGACAGACCCTCTGGTCATTCCCCGAGCAACTCGGTGGTCCCGAGGGCTGAAGGGGAAGAAAGCCTGAGGGAAGGACCGTGACCAATTTTGAGTATCTTTGGATTGGTTGACCCCTAACCAGGTACCTTTATTTTCTGCTCAATATACTTCATTCTTCTTACTACGCTGTTCACTGTACTGCACCGTACTGCTCACTGCATACTGTTCATCATATTGTATGCTTTACCGTTCTTTGCATTGTTCTGTACTTTGCAGGTCCGCTGGGATGTCTGGAGGGGGGTAGAGGATCGGGCCGGCACAGATCTGATGCGCAGTCGCGACATCACTGCGAGGAGTATCCTGCTGGAGGGCCCATTTGGGCGGGAGTACTATCTGGGAGAGCGAGTTTTTTGCCAATCGCTTGGCCTGGATGACTTCCGGATCCTAGTGGTTCCTCCAACCTGTATGCACTGGACTGAGGATCTGAGCTGGGTCGACCTTCTGCTAGAGATAGTGGGGACCCCGACTATGGAGCTACTCATAGCAGAGGGAGATTATACGACCTAGGCCCGAGCTCACCTGATGGGACCACTAGGACCCGGCCCGATTGCCCTAAGAGGCAGGAGACGAGGACAGGCACGAGAGGCTGCGGGTATTGGTGCTGCTGGTGCCGCTGCTATGGCTGCTGATGCCGGTTCTGTTGGTGCTGGTGCTGGGGCTGCTGACGCTGGTGGAGTGATAAGTTCGGAGATCCCCTAGGAGATCCAGACTGTGGCCTATGGCTTCCCTCTCTCCCTTCATGTTCCAGTCCCACCAGTTTCTGAGTTCAGAGCAGAGATTGGCCAGGTATTTCCTTATCCTTACTCCTTTCTTTTATTTTCTACTTCATTTGTCTGCCTGGTTTTTTTTTTCTTTCCTTCTGTAGTTTGATCAGGCGTGGGTGGACCGAACGATGCTGATGGTCACTGGCTTGACAGTGATGGTTCGGAAAATGGATGCCTCTATGCGGGCAGCCGGCATTGCCTTCACGCCAGTAGCCGTTGTAAGTAGCTCGCGTGTTCTTTTCAATTTTTCTGCATTTTCTTATCTTTATCTTGCTCTGAGTCTTGTTTTTCTTTTGACAACTGCCAGCTCCGGTCGCCGGTGTAGTGCCTCCACATGCTCCAGTCAGACCTCCTACTCCTGCCCTAGCTCCGGGTAGAGGCCGTGGTTCCCGGGCATCCTCTCGGGCCCATTCCAGAGGGTCGGTCTCATCTGCTCGGAGCCGTTCCAGAGTTTTCTCCTCCTCTGACAGCGATGACAGTGATGAATTCGACCGGCTCTTTGAGGACGACAGCTCGGACGAGGTTGGACCTTCCTCCTGCCGGGCCCACCCTAGGCACTAGCGAGAGAGCTTCCCCCCTCCCCTGTTTCATTCTGATACATTTATTTTGATGGGCCTGCGTGCTTCTGTTTGACATATTTACATACACTTATTTGATTCATGGGCCTGTGTGCCCCAATTTTGCTATTTGTTGGGCCTGGGTGCCCTAGTTTTTATTCCAATACATTCTCATTGCTTTCTGATATACAATGGGTCTTCGTGCCATTTATTGTCTTATATCCATCTACTTATATGATTTTCTTTTACTTTACTACTCAAACTGTCATGATCGCATAGTTCAGATGCCACAACTAACACAGATTACACAAACTGTAAACTGACCTGCACTAGCCATGTTCCAACATGGCGGTCGCCATAATAAAACATGGAGGTCGCCACTTTCCACAAATGTTAACCCGGCAGACGCTTGCTTAAACATGACGGTCGCCTGGTTAAAGGGCTGATGTCACTGTACTGTGCTTTTTTGAGTTGGCGGTCGCCACATTGATCGCCCCTTTTGCCTAATTTTTGGTTTTTCGCCCATTTCTGCCCTATAAATACTATCTTGGAGACCCCCATTTGTTGTTGCTCGGACTCAGATGGCTAGTCTCCTTTCTTCGTGGTTTGAGGGACTCTCATATCGAACGTTTGAACTTCACTCCCTTTAGCCTTAACGCCCTTTTCTCATTGAGGACTGTGAAGATTAACAGACCTTTACCAGTGGTTGCTGCACAACTGTGGGATCCTCAGTCTCATGTCTTTCGATATGGTCTTGAGGAACTATATCCTACTGTAGAGGAGTTTGCTACCATCTTGGACTCGACTCTGCGGAGTTCCGTCGTCGTTCCCACTCCCTTTCTCTCTGCTCGGCTGCAGGTGATGCAACTCTGCGGTCTGTCTAAGATGGAGGCTTCTCGTCTGACCTCGGGTGACTGTCTCAACGTTCCATGACTTATTAAGAGGTTTCATCCCACTGGTGACCTCAGCGATCTAGAATTTTAGCTGTGGCGCCGTTATGCACTCTGCTTCTGCCTTCTTTCCCAGTATCTCCTTATCCCCCCTAATGGGCGAGTTAGTTGTGCCCTAGTTGACATTGCTGGCCAAATGTGGATGGGGAGAGACTTCGTGCCTCTAGTTTTGGCTAAGACACTGTTGGGTTTAGACGCTGTTAATTGTGGCGAAACCACCACCTTTGCTGGCAGCCCTTTACTTCTCTAGGTGATCTTATCATCTTCCTCTGTTTTAAGTTCAATGTCATACTGTAAAGCCTTTCCCTTACTGTTTTAAGTTTTACTATAGATCTAGCTGATGGAGAAGGTGAACCCTGTACAGAAGCCTCCCACTGATAGACACAATGCAGTTGCTTTCCTTTATCGCTCGCGTTATCAGATATGTGACACTGAGGCATCTTGGCGACAATATCTTTTTTCTCTGACTGGTCCAGACATTACCTGGCAGTGCCCTTGGTGGCGGATTCCTGCTATGACTTTGACCACTATGGAACACCCTGGCGTTCTGCTAATTGGTCTGTGTCAGACTACTTTTTACTACCCTCACAGGATCTTGCGGCAGTTTGGGCGAGTCAGATCGTATTTCCCAGTATTCGAGGCCGTTTATTTTTCTCTACACTACGGGCTCCTTTTCTAGCACAGTATTGGGATGCCTAGCCATCTCGCTCACTGATGGAGATGCACGAGTTGCAGTGCCCTAATCTTTCTGCTGAATACAAGATAGGGAAAGAAAGACAGAGAAGAGGGAAAACAAGCGACAAAAAGGAGAAGAATTTGAGAACCTTTGCTTTTCTTTGAAAAATTTCATAGCTTCTTCATCTTTTTTTTTATTTGTAGAGTTTGGAACTTGTGTGCCCTCCCTTTATTTAAGAACTTTGTAGTTTTGCTTAAAGTAATAAAAAAACTCTCACATCATGTTTAAGATGTTTCACATTTATTTGAAGCTTGAATGACTTTATTATCAAAATTCAGAAATTAATTTGCATTGGTTTTGCTCTGATTCAAAGATGGTTAAAAACAAAAAATGTGACCGGACTTCTTGAAAGAAGTTGCATACGTATCCGAAAAAGGTGGAATCAAAGTTGCATACGTATCCCAAAAAGGTGGAATCAAGCCTTAACGTAGTTCGGGCTCGATTTTTACTCGGGTATTGACGCTCTCCTTTTGTAATGCCCTAACTTTTGCCAAAGTCGCCCTTTCGAGTTTTCGGCCTTGCGGGCTACTTTAACTTTTGCCTGAGTTGCCTTTTCGGTTTTCAACTCAACGAGGTTTTATTTTTATTTTACCTCATGGATAGTATTTTCTGAGTTGGTCGAGGTTAACTGGAGTGGAGAACACATTGCCATCCAAGTCCATGATAATGATTGCACCACCAGTCATGATGGTTTTGATAAGAAATGGCCCCGACCAGTTTGGCTTGAACTTGCCCCTCGGGTTAAAGATAGGAGCTTTGATTTTCTTAAGAACCAGATCGCCTTCTCTAAGATCTCAAGTCTTGACCTTCTTGTTGAACGCTCGGGATATCCTCATTTGGTAACCTTGTACATGAAATAGAACTTGCAGCCTTCTTTCATCAAACAAGTGCAACTCCTCCATTCGGTTCCTCTGCCACTCTGCTTTTGAAATACTGGCTTCGGCTATCACTCTTAATGAAGGGATTTCCATCTCAATGGGAAGAACAACTTCCATCCCGTACACTAAAGAGTATGGCATAGTTCTAGTTGAAGTTCAAATTGACGTTCGGTATCCCCAAAGCGCGAATGGTAGGTGTTCTGGCCAATCCTTATGTGAGTTGATCATCTTTTGCAAAATTTTCTTGATATTCTTGTTTGCTGCCTCAACTGCCCCGTTTGTCTGTGGCTGATATGGCGAGGACTTGTGAGCCACTATCCAGTATTTCTCGAAAAGATCCAAGATTTTTCCTTAGAAATGTGAGCCATTATCCGAGATGATCTTGTGGGGAGCTCCGTACCGACAAATGATATTTTTCTTGATGAACTTGGCAACATGGGAGGTTTTTAATACCGAGTAGGAAGGAACTTCCACCCACTTGGTGAAATAGTAAATGGCCACTAAGATAAACTCGTGTCCATTAGATGCCTTCGGTGTTATTCTGCCAATCACGTCGATGCCCCATACTGAGAATGGCCATTGTGACGTTAGATTATACAGCTAAAACGGGAGAACGTGCATGAGGTTTGCGTGAATCTGGCACTTTTGACACATCCTCACAAACTGAATACAATTTGTTTCCATCGTCATCCAAAAGTACCCTTGTCGTAGGATCTTCTTGGCTAATATATTTCTGCTCATGTGTGGCCCACAAACTCCTGCGTGGATTTCCTTCATCAGTTCTTGACCCTCTTCATTGTTGATGCATAGCTTATTGACACAAGAATGTCCTCGTTTGTACAGTCTGCCACTGCAAATGACAAGCTGTGCAGATAGTCGTCGTATTGCCCTTTTGTCTTTTTTGCTGCCAAACTTGGGATATTCTCCTTTCTCTATGAAGTTATGAATGTTAAAGTACCATGAAAGGCCGTCCGCCTTTCTCCAATGGCGGCTGTTATCTCGTATGCTGACTTTCTTTTATGCTCTATTATCAGAGGTCTCATCTGCACTCCGGGTCGTATGTCAATCATGGATGCTAGGGTGGCCAGTGAATCAGCGAACTTGTTCTGCAGTCTTGGTACATAAGTGAAAATCACCGATTCAAAACATGGTATCAACTTTTCTAGTTCTTAATGATAGAGAATTAAGGTTAAGTCCCTGACCTTCCATTCTCCTCTGGCTTGTGAAACTACCAGTGCTGAGTCTCCGATGACTTTCAGCTTCCTTGCCCCTAGTTCTAAGGCTGTCTCTAATCCAACTAAGCATGCTTCATACTCGGCCTGATTGTTGGTGACTTCAAAGTTGAGCTTTAGGGACAACGGAACGTGTGATTCGTCGGGAGTGACAAGGAGGACTCCTATTCCATAGCCATATTGATTGGATGCGCCATCAAAATATAGAGTCCATTTGTCATCCCCAACTTTCATTAGCTGTTCATCAGGAAACTGGAATTCTATGTCTTCGCCCCCTTCAACTGGTTGATCGGCCAAAAATTCTGCTACTGCTCTGCCTTTGACTGACTTCTAGGTAACGTATTGGAGGTCAAATTCTGATAATAACAACAACTATTGGGCTAGCCTTCCTGTTAGTGCCGGCTTTTGAAACAGATACTTCAACGGGTCCATCCGGGAGATGATGTTCACTGTGAAAGACAGCATATAATGCCGTAATTTTTGGGAGGCCCAAACCAAGACCCAGCATGTCTTCTCTAGTGGCGTATACCGTATTTCAGACCATGTCATCTTCTTACTTAAGTAGTAGACGACCTTTTCGATTCCAGTTTCTCCTTCTTGGGCAAGCATGCATCCCATAGCCGAGTTAGTCACTGACATGTAAAGTATCAGTGGCCTATCAGGTTCGGGAGGAGCTAAAACAGGTAGGTTTTGTAGATATTGTCTACGGCATCAAAGGCGTCTTGGAATTTTTGATCCCATTCGAATTTGATCCCTTTCTTCAGTAGACGAAAGAGCGGCTCGCAGGTAGTTGTCAATTTTGCGATGAAGCGGTTGATGAATTGGATCTTCCCCAAAAAACTCCTGACTTCTCACTCGGTCCTCGGAGGAGACATTTTCAAAATTGCTTTAATCTTTGAGGGGTCGACTTTGATGCCCCGTTGGGTGATCATAAATCCAAGCATTTTTCTGCTGGTGACTCCAAATGCACATTTCTGTGGGTTAAGCCGCATCTTGTACTTTTAAATCCTCTCGAAGAATTTTTGCAGTGCTGTAATGTGGCCATCCCGATCCTTAGACTTGACTATCATGTTGTCCACGTACACTTCAACCTCCTTATGTATCATGCCATGCAATAAGGTAGTGGCAGCCCTTTGATAGGTTGCCCTAGCATTTTTCAAGCCAAATGGCATAACACGGTAACAATAGGTTCCCCAATGCATGGTGAATGTCGTCTTTTTCCTGTCTTCAGGATCCATCAGAATTTGGTTGTAATCGGAGAAGCCATCCATGAATGACAGCAAGGTATGCCCTGCCGTATTGTTTACCAAGACGTCAATGTGTGGTAGCGAAAAATCGTCTTTCGGGCTAGCCTTGTTGAGGTCCTAAAAATTCACGCAGACTCGGATACGACCGTCTTTCTTTAAAACTTGCACTATATTGGCTACCCATTTCGGATACTCGGTTACCATCAGAAATCCAGTGTTGATCTGTTTAGCAATCTCTTCTTTGATCTTCAGAGCCCATTCTAGCCGGATCCGTCTCAATTTTTGTTTGACCGGTTTAGCATTAGGGTATAAGGGGATGTGGTGCTGGATAATATCAGGATCGATTCTAGGCATATCTTCGTAAGACCATGCAAATACATATTTGAATTCTTTTAATAAAGTTATTAATTTCTTTTGTTCGATTAAGGATAATGAAGAACCAATTTGAACATTTTGCGGATTATTTTTATTACCCAGATTTATTGACAAAGTTTCTTCAATTATTGGTTGGGCATGCATTTTTTCTTCACTTTTTATTAAAAGTTTTATTTCTTTGGGGATATCCCCGTCAAAATCGTCAGAAGGCATATGAAATAAATCAAACAAGGCAAAGTAATCGGAAACTTCGTTCATTTTATTAAGAACAGTGAGAATTACAAATTCGATGGTAAATGCAGGGAGAAGAGCACCAACAAACGTGCCCTTACTTACAGACTCCGACTCAAATTTGGACTCAGGATATACGACCTACGTGTCAGAAGACTCGATGGACTAATTCTTTACTTCCTTGGTGTCCGCGTCGACAATGAGCTTGGTGCAATCTGCTGGTATGCTGAAACCCATCATGAAGCAGTCTGATTCGATTATACGCAACTGAGCCATATTCTCATTGAACAGCACGCCCAGGTCAGCTCCATTAAATTTGTCAGCCTAGTTCTCTTCCTGAACCTTTTTTTCTTCCTTATCTCCTTCCACAGTTTCTTCCTCCTCTGTGTCAGACAGTTGGCTGAAAAAGATCTCCAACCCAGGTAGCTTTTGATTGGTCTCTTCGTCGATCCACGGCTCTGGAAAGCCACAATACGGGAAATCTTCTCCTTCCTTGACGAAGTATCCATTGAGTGTCCCAGAATAATTGGCCTTTCGTCCCCTTTTAGGCCCTTCCAGATCTTCTTCCGTTGGCTCGTACCCAAGACCAAAATGGTGCAAAGTTGGCAATATCTGAACGGGCTCCGGGATTCCCTGCAGTTTACGTCCCAATCCTATGCCAGGGAAGAAGGACATTTTTCTCATCATCGTTAAAACTCGTGGGT
The DNA here is from genome assembly GCA_034768845.1 of Heliamphora exappendiculata. Classification (NCBI taxonomy): domain Eukaryota; kingdom Viridiplantae; phylum Streptophyta; class Magnoliopsida; order Ericales; family Sarraceniaceae; genus Heliamphora; species Heliamphora exappendiculata. The sequence continues at coordinate 10,330 of JAOTRH010472563.1, read as the reverse complement.
TAATATACCTTGCTTCCTCATTCATTAGCGTCTGAACAGCCTGTACCTCATCGAACTGAAAACCACTGAGCAACACATCGTCTTCACTATGTTGAACTTCTAGCAGAGTTGTGCCCTCCCCTCCTTTCGGGGGTGAATACTGTCCTCTCTATGAATGGTCAGAACTGTCCCATATTTTATCAATTTAAGTTTCTAGTGAAGGGTAGATGGCACTGCCTGAACATTTGGGTCATGTAGCCACGGCTTGCCCAGCAGCAGATTGAAAGATGCCGGTACGTCTAGCACGTGAAACTCAACTGACGTCTCAAGTGGGCCCACTAAAACGGAAAACGACACCAGTCCTAGTACATCCCTTCTTGTGTTGTCATAGGCCAGCACTCCTTGATTGTAGGAAGTGAACTGGTCTGGCCTTATCTCTAAACAGACAGCCGTTCTCAATGGGCAAATGTTCAAGGCGGACCCATTATCGACATAGTGCAAGTAAGGCGTCGAGATCCCCCTTTTTGTGTAAGACCCCCTCTAAAATGGCGTATCTCATGGCCCTAAATTTCAACTTCCTAGCTTCCTTTTTATCCTTCGGCAGTTCCCTCGTCTCAAGGTACTTGACAATAACCCAGGTTTATGAGATGTCCTAAATCTCCATGATCCCCACTCCTGCTTGCGAATTTTCGATACTAGGCCGGCCAGTCACTTCCCAAACGACTCCCTGCTCATCCATACCATTGTCTGATGAGGCTAACTGCACTAACCAACCGGCTTCTTGATTGTCGCTTCATGGGACTTGTTATAATTTTAAAATCTCTCAGTAAATCCTCAACTAGAGACTTGTATTGCATGAGTTTCTCGTTTCTCAATTCGTAAGCCCCGTTGGTCTGGTACACTACCAACTGAGAATCCATGCTGACCATCAGGTGGGTTACCCCGCACGCCTTGGCTATCCTTATCCCATGTACTAACGCTTCACATTTCGCTTCATTATTGGCTACCCAGAAATCCAGTCGGATGGCCTGCTCTAAGAAATCTCCAAAGAGGGAAGTCATTATCAGCCCCACGCTGCCTTTGTCTTTCCTTGATGATCCATTTAAATTCATCGTCCACATTTGTTGGGGGTTAAAAAGCTGATCGGTCGCTATATTCTCTCGCTTAGGCTCCCCAGGCTGCTCAATCGCTCCGTTTTCTTGCCCGAGCCCCCTAGGCTAATCGAGGCCATTATTGATCTGATCAGCGGTGACTACGAATGTCGGGCTATCCTCCCAAGTGAACTCGATAATAAAATCTGCTAGCGTCTGTCCTTTGATTATTGATCTCGGCAAAAAATTCGATGTCGAATTGTTCTAATTCAATTGACCATTGCACGAGCCGGCCTGAGGCCTTGGGCTTTTGCAATATCTTTCTTAAAGGTTGGTCAGTAAGGACAATCATTATGTGTGCTTGGAAATACGACCTTAGTCTTCTAGCCAACACCATGAGTACAAAGGCTAGCTTTTCTACTTGCAGGTATCTGCCTTCCCTGCCTTGAAAACCCTTGCTCGTATAGTAAATCAATTTCTACTGGCCGTTAACTAGCCTGACCAGGGTTGAACTCACCACGGTGTTGGACACAGCCAAATACAAGTATAGGTCTTCATGTAGGACCGGGTTCGTTAGCAAGGGAGGTTTGGTCATGCACGATTTTAGCTCCTTGAAGGCCTCTTCGCATTCCTCATTCCAGGCGAAGACCTTACGGAGGACTTTGAAGAAAGGGAGGCATTTGTCTGTTGCTCTAGAAATGAATCGATTAAGAGCAGCTACCCTTCTCGCCAGCCTTTGCACTTCTTTGGCGGTGGAGGGGGATTACATCTTTAGAATCGCTTTGATCTTATTGGGATTAACCTCTATCCCCCTTTGGCTAACAAGGAAACTAAGAAACTTGCCAGACGAGACACCGAACGTACACTTCGCTAGGTTGAGCTTCATTCCCTATCTTCGTAGGACGGTGAAGATCTCTGTTAGGTCGTCTAAATGCTGATAAGCCTTCCTACTCTTGACTAGTATGCCATCGACGTACACTTCCACATTGGCAAATACTCGTTGCTTTTGCTTTACTGGTTTTCTGGTTGGGTCCACATTCAGGCGATGGACTATAATTACTGGATCGATTCCAGGAATATCGTTGTTAGACCAGGCGAACACGTCTTTGTTTATGGAGAGGAATTCCTCTATGAACTCTTTCAAGTAGCTTGCCAACTGGGTCCCTACCTTTAGAGTTCGGAGCAAATTCTTCAGATCTATACACACACCCCTTAGCTCCTTAGCTGGTTCACCTCACTGTAGGCTTTGTTCATCACTGACCTCCATTTTCTCTATGCCCAGGGCCTCTCTGGGGGTATGTTCCTTGAGGGAGGTGATGTAACACTCTCTAGCTAATGCTTGGTCCCCTTGGGCGTAACCAACCTCACGCTCTCTTGGGAATTTGATAAGAAGGTGATAGGTGGAAGTTATTGCCTGCAATTAGTTGAGGGCTGACCTAGAATGACGTTGTAGGTTGATAGGGTGTTGATGACCAGAAATGTGAGTAGCTTAGAACACTTTTCCTGGCCATCTCATATCGTGACGGGCAGCTGGATAGATCCGAGGGGGTAAACCTTATCGCCAGCAAAACCTACAAAGGGCGAGAGCATGGGCTGGAGCTTAACTCTTCGTACCTTTATCTGGTCAAATGCGTTGACGAAGAGGATCTTAGCAGAACTTCCATTATCTATCAAGACTCTTCGCACCATATGATTGCTGATCAATAAACTAATGACTAGAGGGTCATCATAGGGCTACTGTACATTCAGGGAGTCTTGGCCAGAAAAAGGGATGGTTATTTTATCTGCCCTTCCTAGTTTTGCCCATACATCTCGATCTCTCGTTGGGTAAGACTCATCTCTAATCCTTTTTGAATGAGCTTTTCGGGATGACCTAGAGATGCCCCCTCCCGCAAACCCTTCCACAATTATCCTAATTTCTTCCCGTGCTGGTGGATCCTGAGACTTGAAATGCCGTGCATCCACTCCGTCCTCAGCATTCTTGTGCTTTTGAGCATTCACCATGAGCTCAGCCATGTCAGTCGGGAGAGTTTTCGATAAAGAAAAGAGAAATCGAGACCACAAGAGCCCTCACATGGACTACTTTGTCATCCACCTCGTCTACCTAGAGCGCTTTGTGATTGAAACGGTTGACATACTCTTTAAGGCTCCCTTCTTTTGCTTGCTTGATGTTTAGTAAGGAGGTCGCTAGTTTTTGGTGCCTCTGTCCGTCTATTAAGTGACTCACGAACATCCTTCTCAACTAGGGGAAGGACTCGATGGACTCCAGCTTCAACTTCGAGAACCAAACCCTGGCTGGGCCTTTCAGTGTGGTTGAGAATGCTCTATATATGACTTCCTCCAGAATGGCGTGGAGAAACATCATGGAATTGTAAGTGTCCAGATGGTCCAGTGGGTCCGAAGTCCCATTAAACAGGTCTATCTGGGGCATTTTTAACTTCAGAGGAAAGGGGTCACCATGAGTGTGAAGGGGGACCCCATTTTATGCATTAGGCCGTCCAAAATGGAGGGGTTTTTGGCTCCAATGGCTTGCATCATATCATTGATATGTGCCTTTACCTCTCGCAGTTGCTCGTTCCAGGCTATTGAAACATCAGAGGTGTCCATCTTATCTTTTACCTCGTTTGGACGTTGTCGAAGGGGGAAATTACAAAGTTGATTATGCTTGCTACTTCTTCTGCTCTGCCATCTCCAAGTGGTAAGTCGCGATCTATACTCACACGGTCGTCATCCCCCTGCCCCTTCTATGCTCCTCTCACTGCTATTGTAGTGGCCTAGGGAGGATTGGGGCTTCACTTTATTCTCTTACTTGCTGTAAGAGTTTCTTGTTTTGCTGAACTAGTTGAAAGATCCCCTTTGTAAGATGCTGGAATTGTTGCTGCATTGAATGAGGTTGGGGAGGGCTTTTTGGTACCCTAGCCACTGGATCCAATCGTACCCAATTTTGTTCTCCTGCCATTGATCTCGTCCGAACCATCCGATAGATAGAATACCAAAGAGAAAAAGAACACTCAATTTCGTGTCTGAATCGAGCCATTCCCACATACGGCGCCAAATGTTGATGCTCAATCTAGAAATGGGTCCTCACGATGCTCCAAGGACTTGTTAAGAGTGAACAACCGTTAGATGGGGTGCCGGAGGGGAATAAGGCACAATCTCTTCGATGGTTAAATTAGGTTTTCGACAGAGTATGCCCCAAGGTAAAGAGAAACCGTTAGAATGATTCTGAAAGCGTACCTTTCTTATCCATTTAGGGCTCTTTTTATATTAGGAGGATGACACGTGGCCAACGGACCACGTGAAAGTTGTTATGCCTGAATCCTTAGATATTCTCCATGTGTTTTACGCGAAGTGCTACGCACGCGCCATGACTCATTGGCATCCATGCTAATCAGGTGAGTTCGATTGGAGTCGAAGATTAGTGGGCTTCACTGATTAGCCTTGGCTGATCAGATTGCCCCAGGCCATGCGATTGGACCCGACCTCACACCACGTTCTCCGTTGGGTTGAGTCCTTATTGGGCTGTGTAATATATTTCCCTATCTAAAATAATGTCCATTTTCAATAGTTGGAACGAAGTATTACTGTCACCGATGAAATGCATATGAAAATGTGCTTTGAAACCATCATTACACGTGAAGAGAAATATGTTTCTCACGCCAAAAGAAGATAATTTAAACATTATATGTAGTTTAATTTGTATTGTTTGGCATGTTTAAAAAAATATTATTTTTTAAATAGAAAGTTTATTGTATAAAATAAAAATAATATCCTTAACAAGAGAATTCTATTATATTCTTAAAAAGGCAAAAAAAGTTATTTTAAACACAGAAATTAAAAAGTAAAACTTAAAAACATATTAAAATTTAAATAAAAGACAAAAAAGATATTTTAAACAATTTTACAAACCAAAAAGTCATGTAATCCCAAACAAACTATTTTTTGTTTTTTTCTTATTTTGAAAAAATAAAGAAAACAAAAACTAGACTTTTAAAAGATTTGAGTTTTTAAATATCTCAAATTGAGTCTTAATACGTAGATTAGGAAGGATAGGTAAAAGAAGTAATACGTAGATCTCATGTATATTTTTAATACCATGAAATAGTTAAAGGCATTTCTTATAGCGCAATATCATTTGGCTCATGTTTGGTTAAAGTAGGATTAAACAGGGTATAATAGTTGAAGATTCATTATTTTCTAGGTCTCATATATTTTCTAGTTCAAATGGAAATTTTTTTCGACACAACAAACATGCCCTTATTTGATCATGAAAGGTTAGGAAATCTAAATATATTGCAAATCAAACAAAAAGTTGAATAAAAAGGTATATCGGATGCGAGATAACTCTTCAAAGGAAGATAGAAAAGTCTCTACACGAAATGAAAAAACCTTGAACTAGAGAGAAACCAAACCTCTATTTAAGGAAAAACAACCTCCACGCAGCTAGAAGAATCACAACTCTTCACACAAAGAGTTATTATCATAATGCAACAAAACAATTTGAAAGACAAAAAATAAAAATTGAACACCATGACTTGCACAATGTCATCCTTCTTCCACAATCAATTGAAATAGCACTGTAATTTTCATCCAACTGTCGCTATTAGACTTTCTAAAGGCTGGGGTGATTGCCTAGCCTAATCGGTGTCAATCTATTTATGTCCATAAGATACACCTCTAGATCTAAAAGTGCTACTCTAGGAGAAAATTGTGTGGTGGAGAATGGATGATAAGAAAAATACACAAAAGAAAATAAAAAAAAACACAAATCATATACAAAATAAAGCAAAAGAGAGAGAGAGAGAGAGAGAGAGAGAGAGAGAGAAATTGAAAAAAAGATATAAAAGGAGAGAGAGATATGAAGAAAGGGATATAAGAGGAATTATAACTATCGCCTCTTTTCCCTTGTTAAAAACCTTAAAAATTAAGTAATTATTCAGTACTCTTAGAACACTATGTAACATTATCTGCATAGTGTTTCCATTCGATTATATATATAGAGAAAAATGCTTTAGGAGGAACAATAGTAGTCCACTCACTACTACAAAACAGTTGAAATATCATGCTTTAAAAGTGTGATTATAAGGTTATAATCACGCTTTTTCAAGCGTGGTGTATGTGGGTGTGATCTAAAGTCGAAATTTTTCATCACACTTTTTTAGGGTGAATAAAAATATAAAAAAACGTGATTAAAAATAGATTTAGTGTGATTGCTAAAATTTTAAAATCTCGATTTTGTATTATCGACTATATTTTTTGTGCGTGATAGAAACTGAAAAGTGTAATTAAAAATAAAAAAAACGTAATTAAAAATAACCAAAAGTGTGATTAAAAATGAAATTAATGTGATTGTTAAGTCAATTTTTATATTATCGATAACACTTTTTGTGCGTGATAAAAATTGAAAAAGTTTGATAAAAAAAGTGTGATTAAAAATAACCACTGCGCACCTAATGTTATTTCGTGTCTTTTTTATTTTTACCTATGATAGTTCTGTTAACTAATTCAATTTCTGACTTACCAATTCAAGCTAGTTTTAATAAGTTTCTCCATATTTAGTTTTATCATATCCATAAAATATAAACGTAAAATCCATGTCAACTAATGCAATTATTGATTCACCAAGTCTAGTTACAAATTCAAGTTTCTACATATTTATCCTATATATGATATCTACAAAGTATAAGCGTGAAACATAAAAGCCAACTATAGAAGAGTGTTTCAACCAGAAATTAAAAATTCCAAGTTCCAAACACAAGACAACAAAATAAATTATCATGACTGTAGTAAAAGAATTTATTAAATTTCCAACCAAATATATTCATATGACAATAATTTTTTTAACTGTACCAAATTAAAAAAAAGGTATAATAATTTGAAATTTATCACAATACAAATTGGGAGAATTCTTGTTAAAAAAGAAGCAACAATTCTAACAAATCCATCACTTAAACCAGTATTTTTTAAACCAGTATTGAGATATCTTTTTTTTTTGCTTAATTTCAAAATCTTATTTTTTAAAGATTCTCTTGATGGGACAAATAAAAAAATAAAAACTTCTAGTTAAAAAATAAAAAATTACTAAATACAAAAATAAATAACAAAAAATTTAATTTATTAATTTATTAATTTATTTTCAAGTTTTTAATTTTGATACAAAATTATTTTTTCGGTGAGATGAGAGAAATTGAAAAATCAAAATAATTTGGTTAAATAATTTGGACAAAGGGTAGCGCTGGGCAGATATATTTCAATATTTTAGATATAATATTTACATTATTTAACTATAGTAATTTTAAAGTTATTTATTGAATAGAAAAATAAGTTAATTAAATATTATTATCTGTATTGGCGTAGTATTTTTTTTCAAATCATATTACTTGTTAATTTTTAAAATTAATTTTCAAATCATATGAGTCGAAAAAGAATACTACGCTAATACATATAATAATATTTAATTAACTTATTTTTCTATATAATAAATAACTTTAAAATTACTATAATTAAATAATTTAAATATTATATATAAAATCTTGAAATGTATCTGCCTAGCGCTACTCCCCTTATCCAAATTATTTGACCAAATTATTTTGATTTTTCAATTTCTCTCATCTCACCAAAAAATAAAATTTTTATCAAAATTAAAAATTTAAAAATAAAAATAAATTACTAAATTAAATTTTATGTTACTTATTTTTGTATTTATTAATTTTTTATTTTTTAATTGAAAATTTTTATTTTTTTATTTCTCTCATCAAGAAAATTTTTAAAAAAATAAGATTTTGTAATTAAACATAAAAAACTAAAAAAATTGAAAAAACTGTTTCAACAGTGATGCACAGTGATTTCCGTTTGAAAAAGTTAATTTTTAAATTTAAGTGTTACAAAAATAAAAATATAAGAAAGTATAGTGATATTTTAGAGAATAGATGAAATGTTAGTGTTATTATACTTAAATACAAGATGTTTAGGTGTAATTTATCTTTTTTTAAAATGTATTATTTTCTAACATATTTTAAAAATAATGACTAAAATTAATTTAGATTTTGATCTTGATATCGACAATAACTATTTGGAGGAAAATTTCTCCCTATGTTTCGTTTCACAAATACATATTAAATTTCATATAAAATTACAAATGTATTCTATTTAATTTTATTATAAATAACATATTCTCATAAATTATACTTTCTTTTAACTATAAATATATTAAGTCCTGCGAACTGCAAACTAGTATTGTTAAAAAGAAAAAGGATAGGATAGAGTGAACGGACACCAACGTGGCCTAAACCTCTTCACAACCGAATAACCAATCAATAAAGCGACGTCAATCCAACTTCCACCCATCCAAATAGAGTAATTATTTGGTACTCTTGGAGCGCTATGTAATATTGCATACGTCGTTATCTCATTTAATTTTGTAATAAAAAACATTTTAGGTGACACAATATTGACTGATTCTTGTTGGGTAGATAGGAGATAAAATCGACACACTTAATATGTATCACACATTTTTATTTATTAAGAATACAACGTAAATAATATTATATAATACTCTGAAAGTACCTAATAATTTTCTATCCAATCACAATTTTTTTTAAGGAGAGTACGAAAGGGAGAGAAGGGAGAAGATAAGGGAAGCGGGGAGGGGAGGGGTTTGAGAGAACTCGAACTGCTGATCGGGTGAAGAGTCTATAAAATTAAGACAACTGAGTTGCCAAGTTCCTCATTCAATCACACTATTATAGAAAAAAGTGCCATAAAACATGGATCACTTCCTTTCAAGACCCAACACTATTGTTTAAAACTTCATTTATGAGTATTGGGAGGATCTACAACAATGATTCGAATCGTTTATTTTATAAATTTTACATAATAGATCATTTATGTAAAAAAATACTTTGATCGGATATTTATAGATGTATGAGAATGGTAGTTTATTGCATAAAATGAACGATTTTAGTTTAAAATGAGTTGTTAAGTTATACCGTTTATTTTGTGCAATAAGAATCATTTGTTCATATATCTGTAAATATTTGATTAAAATAATATTTTTTTATAAATGATCTATTATGTAAGATCTATAAAATAAATAATTTAAATCATTATTATAAATCTACCAAAGATCTATAAAATAAAATTTTGAACAATTTTGAAGGTATTAGGTCACGAGGGGAATTGATCTCTATAAAACAATCACTTCATCGTGCACTCTCTCTCTTTATTTTATTTAGAGTAATTATTTAGTACTCTCATAATAATATATAGTATTTTTTATATAATATTTTTATTTAATTATGTAATAAAATATATATTTACGGCACAATATTATCTTATTTTTATTAAAAATAAAAGATAAAAATAACCCATGTACTCGATGTAGCCAATAATTTTCCTTTGGTCATCACCCACCAATCATTGGCGAGAATATGAACAAATTAAAGTGACCCCTCAACACAACCGATTGGTGGAAACCAACATTTCCTGTCATTCCGATGAGTCAATTCCACCTCATCATCTACTAATTATTAAATCTTTACAATATAAAAATGATATAGGTGCACATTGTGGTTTGATTCTTTTAAAAATCAAAAATCAAAAACTAAATTGTTAAGCCCCGTTTGATAATGTTAATATTTTTTATTTTTATTTTAAATTTTTTTATAAACTATAAACAATAATATATTTCGTAATTATTTTTATTTTTAAAAAATTATAAATAATTTTTAAAATTTATAAAATTTTTATAAACAGAAAAAATGTATTTTTACTTATTTTGTAAACAAATTTTAATCGTATATTTTTTTTACTACCTTTAACTACTAAATTCGGTCACCAATTCTGATCACCGCTTCCGACTACCATATTCGGCTATCTCTTTCGACCATCATCTCTTAGTATCATCTCCGATCACCACATACGGCCATCTCCTTCGGCCATTACCATCCGGCCCCCCACATCCGATCACCCGCTCTAACCACCACTTTCGACCACCATCGCTCCCTCTTGCTGTCATTACCGAATAGCACTTTCGATCACTATATTCATCGTAACCTCCAACTATCACTTTCTAAACATTTACGTGTCAAACATATTTTTATTTTTTTTTATAAAATTAAACAAAGATATGTTTTTTATTTTTTGTAAACAAAAAATAAAAAATTATAAATATTATCAAACGAGGCCTAATATATTTAAAAAAATCAAACTGATAAATTGTCTGAATGAGTCATTTACGCTCCGTTAGTTTTAACAAAAAT
>JAOTRH010472552.1:0-26657 GCA_034768845.1 Heliamphora exappendiculata | reverse complement strand
CTCATGATCGTCCAGACTTGCTAGCAAGAGTATTTCGATCAAAATTTGAGGAGTTAAAGACAGATATTTTGACCAAATGTTGCATACGTGTACGTCATTGAGTTTCAAAAGACGGACCTCCCACATGTGCATATGCTTCTCATATTTGATGAAAATGAAAGGTTAAATAGCCCAAATGATTATGACGCTATTATCCGAGCTGAGATTCCAGGCAAGGAACAAGAGCCTAAGCCATGCATGAGAAGTGGAATATGCAAACGACATTACCCTAAGCCATTCTCGACAACTACAATTCTGGGAAATGATTCGTATCTAACATATTAAAGAAGAGAAGGCCAACCAGTGACATTAGAAGGTAATGAAGAAATACAAGTTGACAACAATAAGGTTATTCCATATAATCCGTTGTTGCTTTTAAAATATGATTGTCATATTAATGTTGAAGTATGCAGTAGCATTCAGATTGTGAAGTACTTATACAAATATGTCTATAAGGGTCCCGACTGAGTCTCTCTTGAAGTTTGTCGTGGGCCCAATTATGATGAAGTACAACAATTTATATATGGGAGATGGATTTGTGCTCCAGAAGTATTTTGGAGAATCTTTAAATTCTCAATGAGCAAATTAACCCCAAGCGTAGTACATCATCAAATACATTTGCTGAATATACATCAAGTGAGGTTTTACAATTACCAAAATATAAGCAATGTCCTGGCAAACAAGCACTGTTATAAAATGATGCCTACTGAATTCTTTTAGTTAAATCAAGATGATATTGCAGAAAATGATTATCTATATCAAAAAATTCTTAAACATTACAAATGGTGTAAGGGTGAAAAAATATGGCGAAGAAGGGAAAGTAATCAACTAGCAATTGGTATGGTCTACTCGATTTCTCCATTTGAAGGGGACAGATTTTACTTGCGAATTCTACTTAACCATGACAGAGGACCCAAATTATTTGAACAATTACTGACAGTTAATGGAATAACGTATCCATCTTTTAAGATGACGGCAGAAGAGCATGGTTTATTGGAGCACAGTGATAGCATTCGACAATGTCTCCTAGAAGCAGCATCCACCCATATGTCTACTGCATTACGACGACTATTTGTAACTATATTAGTGTATTGCCAACCAGTCAGAGTACAAAGATTATGGGATGAGATGTTTTCTTCCATGGTTGAAGATTATCTATCTAGAAGCAGTACAAATAATGTTCGCATCTCAGATAGACTCTTTCGAGATTTGAATTACATGTTGCAGCAGCACAATAAGAACATATTTGACAATGATTTACCGCAAATTTCAAAAGAGTTGCATGAAAGTTCAGGAATTCAAAAGATCATTCAAGATGAGCTTTCTATTATAATTCCTCAAGAGGATTTGAACTTTGTTACTACTTTAAATACCAACCAAAGCTTTGCATTCCAGTCAATTATGGGAGCCATATAACGTAACGAGGGTAAGATATTTTTTGTAGATGGTCCTGGGGGAACAGGAAAAACGTACTTATATCAGACGTTGTTGGCATCACTAAGAAGCTGAGGTCAAATTGCCATTGCAATAGCAACATCAGGAATAGCAGCTACACTAATGCCTGGGGGAAGGACTGCACATTCAAGGTTTAAGATTCTGTCGAATCCAAATGCATCCTCGGTGTGTTCTGTAAATAAATAGTCTGACTTATCTAAACTAATAAGGCGTGCAACAATTATCATTTGGGATGAAGCAACCATGACAAATCGGTATGCATTTGAAGCCCTACACCAAACATTTACAGATATTACTAGGAATGATTTTCCATTCGGTGGAAAGACTATTGTTTTTTGTGGTGACTTTCGCCAAGTCCTTCATGTTGTCCCAAAAGATACAAAGGCAGAAACGATAAATGCATGTATTGTAAATTCACCTCTATGGAGTAAAGTTCAAGTGATTCGCCTATAGCAAAATATGCGATCAGTGAATGACAAAAAAATTCTCTAATTTTCTTATGTGTGTTGGAGATGGGGTTCATCCGACCATTTAAAATGATATGATTGAAGTACCAACATCAATGTCAATACCATGGGAAGGCGAAGGGTCTGTTAACCGATTACACGAAGAAACTTATCCAGATTTGCTTGATCATGTTGCTGCTAGATAATATATGGTCACTAGGGGTTTACTAACTCCTCGAAATGATGATGTCGACATGCTCAATGGAAAAGTGGTAGAAAGATTTTCTGGACAGGCCAGAATTTACTATTCTTTTGATAAAGTTGAAAATGAACCTCATAATTTGTACTAACAGGAATTCTTAAACTCCATCACTCCAAGAGGTTTACCACCACATGTGTTGAAGTTGAAAGTGGGAGCGCCAATTATGCTTTTGAGGAACCTTGATCCTAGTAATGGTTTATGCAATGGCACAAGACTACTATGTCGTGGTTTAGAATGTAATTTCATAGAGGCCAAGATACTAACAGGACATTTTAAGGGCACCAACGCATTTCATCGCATACCATTGAAGACTCTGAATAATATAAAACTCTCATTCGAAAGGACCCGTACACAATTTTCAGTGCGGCTAAGCTTCGCATGAACAATAAACAAGGCACAAGGTCAAACTATCCCACGCGTGGGAATTTATTTTCCTGAGCATGTATTCAGTCACGGACAAATGTATGTTACATAATCAAGGGGGCATCTCAACAGACAACTAAGGTTTTGATTCGAAAGAAATCGATTATAGGTCAAAATGGTATATACACGAGAAATGTTGTATACAATGCTGTTCTTTTGCCTAGGGATACATAATATGTGTGTAATAAATAGACATCTTAGTTTGTTTATATATAAATTTTTATGTAATATGTAATTCGTAATAAATGAACATCTATTTTGTTATTTTTCTTATTCTTTATTCTATATTTTCATATAAGACTATATTTGCAAGAAAATCAATAACAAATAAATATACGATGCTAATTCATTATCATCCTTTATAAAACATAAATACTATTTATTATGCATTTTTTTATTTAACAGTGTTTAAAATAAAGTACATTATATTAATTCAGTATTTAATTAATTATTAAATTGATCAAAATTCATTAAGTATCAGCAAATGTGATTGCGATTGTGCTTTTTTGTGACAACCCAGTACGTATTTATTTTATTAATTTTTGCTTTTAATTAAATATTGCGATATAACAAAAGTTAGAATATGAGTTTTAATAGTTTGGACATTCGTGAACAAATTAACGAGTTGTGAAATAATTTTAAGATCTAAAGTAACAGTAAATTTCAATAATATGCTAATGGAAAAAGTTAAAATGAGGTCATGAGAGTGAGGTTGCAGATTTGGTTTTATTTTAAAAGAATTTGTTAAATTTCTAGTTCAGGAATCTTCGCTCGAGCGGTGGGGGTCTACTCAAGCAAGCTATCGGGATAAGTTGGAAGGTTCACAAGCCTTGAAAAAGAATATATAGGATATATATATATATATATATATAAGTCTCTTATATTTTTAACCCCACCCACGTGAGACTCTTCTCATATCCCATCTTCTCCCTTTCTCTTCTCTCGTCTCTCCTTCTCTCCTTGATAGAGAAAGGGCCACCATATCTCTAAACCCTAACTCTCCATTCTTAAATCCTGAAGATTGAGGCTTGATCAAGGGTGAGCAAGGTGAAGATCAAGCTTTGGAGTAAGGAGAGTGAAGATAAAGCCTTGAGTAAGTAAAGAAACCCAACATCCAAACCCTAGGTGGGAGATTTGAAGAAATCACAAGCTTTTGAGCAAATTCAATGTATGATCTAGATTATCTCACATGTATTGCGTAGATTTGGGTTGATATTTTGTATATATGAGTAACAATTGAGTCCATTGCATGCTTAATTAACATATTGGTAGGTTTGCATGTAAATTTAGTTAGTTTTCATAAAAATGGAGGTTCTTGGGAGGTGATTATCCATGAAATTGATGACTTGTGGTATCAAAAAGGGGTTCTGAGACTTGAATATAATGTTTTTGGATTAGAAATAAGTATTTGAAGCATGTTTGAAAAAGGGTTAAGTGTTTGAAGGTTTGAAACTCAAAATAGGGGCAAATCGAGGATTTTCTCGGGTGCCAACGCGCTCGAGCGGAGCTCTGTCCGCTCGAGCGGACTGACTGTACGGGGCCAACTTCTTTTGATCATATCTCTCTCATTTGGATTCTGAATTGGGTCATTTTTGTACCCAAATCGAAACTCCGAAAGTCTTTTTTCCAACAAGACTACTCTCAAAAGAAAAATCTTTTTATAAAAAAAGTTATGATTAAAATAGTGAGGGTATGTCAAAATTTCTTAACCATTTTTCACCCGCTTTTAGCCGAATGTTTTGAAAAAAGTTATTTTCATTATTATTAGCCCTTTTTACTAAATTCCTTGTTCCTTGAGTTAATGACACACCTATACATATAGCTAAATTGAGTTGGAATGCATGCATTGGACCTGTTGGATGGGTTTTCTTTTACAATAAAAGTGGGTTTCAAATTGATATATACATATATATATATATATATATATACATATACATGATGGTTGTATACCTTTTAAAATGATGTGATCTTCTTGGTGTTAACCTTGTGTTATGGGTATTTGATAACATTGTGATTTATGAGAAACTGTATAATGAAGGTTGTGATGGTAAATTTGGGTTTGGAATCATAATGATGTATTATGGTAATGAGTGGGAGAGGAACCATTTGTAGGTTGGACTCCCGGGTTGTGAAAATGAATCTAATTAACCAATAATGAACCGTAGGGATTGATGTGAATTAAGTTGGGCTAGCGGCTTCATGGTAAAAAATCAAAAACTTGCGCAAGATGGGGACCATATGCTCACGGGTTAGCCCCCGAAATGCGGTGTTGTATTGCAGTGAGTTATAAAGCTATCTATTACCAATGATTTCGCATAGCCTGTTAAGAATTAATAGGGAAGAGATTTTTATAAACTGCACCCGATACCAGTTCATTGGAGGTGATACGATTTTGTGAAACTGAAAAAGAAAATGAAGAATTTATGAATGGTAAACAATTGGATAAATGGAGACAAATCTGGGTGTGCGTGAGTATGTGTATGTTAAAAAGGAATAACTGGGTGAAAATGTGCATATTT
This sequence comes from Heliamphora exappendiculata, assembly GCA_034768845.1. Lineage (NCBI taxonomy): Eukaryota > Viridiplantae > Streptophyta > Magnoliopsida > Ericales > Sarraceniaceae > Heliamphora > Heliamphora exappendiculata. Next base: position 21,513 of record JAOTRH010472552.1, on the reverse strand, counting down.
ATTTGGTTACACCCATCACACCTCACAAATCATGCATTATATATGAGTTAATCTTTATCCTACGAGTTTCAGCTCATATATATATGCCAAACAAATTTTAGGTTCCGAAGAGTGGGGTGACATCAAATCTATGGATGCTTTTGGAAAGGGCAAAGAATGGGAGCTATGATTTATTTGTTTCTTGTTTTTGCCGTACATAAGATGATGGAAGTGATGTAATAAAAGTGATAGTTAATGTTAAATGTATGTTATCTCAAACCTTGTGGTAAACCTAGGAATGTAATCTTGGAACTTCAATCATTTTGTTAAATCCTTTAAATGTTATTTACAATATTTTTTTTACGTCTTAGAATATTACCTATGGATATGGTTTATGTATGGCATGTTTTGGGGTTAACTCATGGACCCGGGTTTGGGTCGTGACATTTTTAATATGTATAAATAATATAAATAATCCAAATACTCGAGCATTGGGACAACTACAAAGAAGAACAAGCTATTAGACATTATGATCTTACGAAAGAGATAGAAAAGGTAATTTTCTTAATATTATCATCAATTCATGCCTCACAAGCAATCATCATATACTTTTTTACTTTATTAATTACATATTCTAAAATTTAATATAGGCAAAACAACTATCTATTTATAGTCCTGGATGACCGTTCTCAATTGGAGGTGATAAAATTACGTTACGACAGTTAATCCTACGAAAGCTTAATGCACAAAAAGAGTTTAGGTATGATAAATTTTCAATTACTTTATGACGACATTTAAATTTATCGTTTCATGTGCTCACATTTTTACTGCAATTGATCAATAGTGAAAATACGCGCATCCAAGACAATGAAGACATTAAAGTGGTAAGTATAAATTTTTACCTCTTCTACGTATGTATTTATTTTATGAATTTAAAATATTTTTGAATTGGTTGCTTAATTTATTTTTATAGTTTTTCGAGCAACGGTTGAAGGAAAAATTAAAAAGATACAAACAGTGGTGCAAAGATGTGACAATGTACTTTTTTGACATATCTATACTATTTGTATTATACTTACTACTATAATAAAATATCTCTTTACAATTTTACTTTTTAGTAAGATGACAGTTTCACTGTTTGCAAACTAAGTATTATTTTTCCATTTGAGAAGGCACCACCGTGAAGTACATAAAAGTATCAGACGTTGTTTACTCTCCATCAGAAGATTATGAGATACTACTCCATGAGATTTTCAAATGTCTCTCTCCCTTTCTTTCTCTAAACACTTTTTTTTTCTTTATGGGTTTACTTGATTTGTTTTCTACTACAAAAAAATTAAAGAGTTGTTTTATTATATTAGTAAGTATAATATAGATAGTATAGACATGTCAAAAAAGTACTTTATCACATCTTTGCACCACTGTTTGTATCTTATTAATTTTTTCTTCAACTGTTGCTCGAAAAATTATAAAAATGAATTAAGCAATCAATTCAAGAACAATTTAAATTCATAAAATAAATACATGTGTAGAATATGTAAAAATTTATACATACCACTTTAATGTCTTTATTGTCTTAGATGCGCGTATTTTCACTATTGATCAATTGCAGTAAAAATATGAGCACATGAAAAGATAAATTTAAATGCTTGTGAGAATTGAAAAAGAACATAATTTTTAAAATTATGATATACCAAAATACTCTTTCTTCGTTCTATTGATGTCATCATAAAGTAATGACTTCCTGTAAATGATTGTTCAATTAAAAAATGTCATAATTAATATTCATGATTATTTTTTGAAATCACTTATCGAGTGTTCACAACGATGTTAGCTACCACTGTCAATTCATATTCAATTTTAGCTATAATAGGATCTCTGTAAAAATACAAAATTATTGTTAATGCTATTGTATGATAATTTCTCTTAAGTGAAGCAATTGAAAAGCTGTCATATATAACTAATGTAAGACCCTGACCCAGTTTATTTTGAGAATGTTTAAGTGTTGACGGAGTTTGAGTTAACCTTTGATCTCGGTATGTTGGGATTTTGTTTCTTCGAAATAGAATAGCATGTGCGTATGAGTTTTACGCATGTTTAGGTTCGAAAGAGATTTGTTTGGCAAGTGTTTAGGCTATAAAACTTGTTATGTAGCAGAAAATAAGTTGAGAAAATTCCAGTAAAAATTTCAGTCGACTGAAGGGGTGAGTTCAATTGACTGAGTGGGGTTTTTGGAGGTTCAGTCGACTGACCAGGAGCGTCCAGTCGACTGGACTTGAGACGGTGCGAGGTTTTGGTTTTCCAGAAGGTTTTTTAGTCGATTGGATTGGGGGTCCAGTCGACTGACCTGTGTGATGTGGCATTTTTCTATAAATATCAAGCCTTTGATAATATTTTTGATATTTTTGATTTCAGATCTGGTTCTCTCTACCGAAACCTCTACCTTCTCTCTAGATAATGATGGGCCTAGGGCTCGATTTTCAGCGGTTGGACAGCGGATCCTTGCTATTGGTGTCGGGGTCTTTGCATATATCCGGACATAATTTTGCTTTGTCGAGGTTCGATTTTTGAAGCGTCGAGTTTTGACCCAACGAGGTAGGATTCTAGACCTACTATTGTTATGAGGATGTTATATGTAATTATGTGTGTTTTCACCGGGTAAAAAATGCATCAAATATCATATTTTCTGTTTAAGTCTTATTTTTCTGATAGAAAGCATGTTATTAGATTTTCTTAGCTTATAGTACTGTATGACATGTGGTATTATGATTTTCAAAGAGTTTTTTTGAAAATGGTGAAAAACGATGGTTTTGATTAAAATCTCAACACTTGGTATTTTGGAGGTTTAGAGCTCGCTTTCGGGGTTGAGTATCAGGTTTTAAAACGTTTTATTGAAAATGAAAAAAAATATTTTGAAAATGTTTTGTTGATCTCCATATTGATGGATGGATCTATGGATCTATACACGTGTATAATGTATATTTATGAAATGTTTTGTAGTTGACGCTACAATTCGATTTTTAGAAGAATATCTAGATGTACCGGAATGACGTGTATTTGGCACGAGTTGCCCTCGGTATAAGTCTAAAAATGTGTGTAAAGTAGGTACTCGGGTCCTTCGAGTTAGTCCCCGTAAATTAACGCGGATGGGTGCTCAGCTCCCTCGAGGTCGTACTCGTAAATTGAGTGGTTCGTTGTGGTACTCCGTATAGAACTTGTGTGTATCTAACCGGTCCCATGATGTATGTGGATTAGATACTAGACATGGGTCTATAGTTGTTGCCTCTATCCCTTTGTGATTGAGTCGGTACATAGGATCATATTCTTCTTTCCACGATGGTACATTACGTGAGGAAACAATGTTTTGGTTACTATTTTTCCTTAACTGTGGAAAATATCTTTTATTTTTCCTTGATGTGTATTTTGGGTGGAAAATAACGTTTGGTTACCGATTTCCTTCAAATATAAAATGTGATTTTGCATTGTATAAATGCTTAGTTGTGTAGGAAAAACTATTTGGAGGTCATGGAAAAACTTGGGGTTTTATAACGTGAAACCTTATTGGGCTCTGTGGTTGAGTTAGCTCCCACCATATGTTTGCATTGTTGATATGTATGATTTTGAGAATGAAAATGTGGGTTTTATGAAGTAAAACCGTTTTGAGGCTTGTATTGGCCTGATGGAAAACTTATGATTTTGGATTGGAAAAATCTTTTTGGCTCTTGTGGTTAAGCCCGTATGCTTGTGATGGCATATTTCCTGTTTTACAATTTTATCGTCTCTTTCTATTGGGCTTTGGCTCACAGTGTGGGATTTTGCTGTAAAATCTTTTTCAGGTAAGCGTGGTCCAGTAGGTTGACCTGGTGGTGCCCAGAGGTGGCTGATGACAAAACGTCTATTTTGTCTTGATAGGTAGCTTATTCCTGTTTTAATGTTTCATGTTTATTTGTAACATGTTGTAAATCGTATATTATGATTATGAATGTATGCATGTTTTAATGCCTTCGAGAGAACCTTGGGTTGATTGTTATTTTTTCGTAGTTTCATACTACGTTTTTCGTTGTTGGGATCAACGACTTACAAATGAGATTTTCAAATGATTTTACTTCACATAAACCTTTGTGTTTCGAGGTAGATTTTGGAACTGCCTAAGCTTCTTTTAAAACGAAAAGATTTTCTTATTCAAACACGTATATTTATTTTTTTAAGGCTTATCTTATGAGGCTATAACTGAAGTCTTTGGGCTACTCTTTTAAATCAATAAACCCTCTGTAGTACATTTTTTACAAAAATTTTGGCCTTGTTTGGTCTTCTAGTTTTAAATCCTTTTTGTTTGGGCGGTTTGGTGGTTGTTCAGTGGCTTTTCGCGTGGCCTGGAGTTTGGGACGTGAGAACTTGGTATCATAGCTCTAGGTTCGAATACCTATGAGCTGTGGAAAGAGGGTGTGTTACCTTGTGAGGATGTGTGTGTGCTTGTTTTTCTGTGTTTGGAATATGAGTATGTTTATGTCGTGTATGTGTGAGTATGGAGGTTGGACCTTTGGATTGATTAGTCTTACCTTCCGACATTTGGACTAACAAACTTGGAGTCAAGTTAGAACTGCATTTCATGGACGTGATTTCTAGCAGGGTATCTAAGTAGGTTATCCAAAGTGATGCGTCATTCTTGTTGGTTCTACTCGGTATCGGTGCTGTGTCTGCATGATCATCGTGACAATGTGTTAGCATGATTATGTGGTAGAAATAACATGATAGATTGACCTTAGGTTATCGTGTTTCATGCTTTCTTCGTATATGACCTGTACACCCTTAGAGGCGACGAGACTGGAGTTTGGGTCTTGGTTATGCGACTCGGTTGCTATCAGTTACAGAAGAAGGGTTATAGGTTGAGCTTTGATTGCTTGGTATGTTCTGGAACTCATCAGTGAGTTGGGTTCAGTCGTGTGAGGTTGGCCTCGGTTGGTATCTGTTAGGTGAGAGTACGAGCAGGGTTTGTTCAAGTGCAGATGAAGCCTAGTTGGTGGCATGGTTATAGTAGCTGGCTCCCCTTGAGAGTAGGTTAGTGGATGTCAGAGTTGTGTTATGGTTGACCTTATGAGTCAAGGTGATGGGGTGTTGGAGACCCTGGGAAATCAGTCGATGTGATTAGAATAGGGATAGCGACAGCCCTTCGGAGTCTTGGTATACGTGGTTCTGGCCGTGTGATGGATTAGATACGTCGTGAGCCATGCTATGTCTTGAGCCGTGTACTCGGGATGAGGTATAGACAGAAACATAGTGGATGGGAGCGTAGAGATCCTTGGCCGAGCATATGTTGAGATAGCAGAACATGTGGTTCTGGAGATAACTCCTGGTAGTCTAAGTAGTCTAATGACCTCAGATGTTGTGTACCTTTTGAGGTTTGAGAATTGAGTTTCGAGTGAGTGAGCTCAAGGATATGGAAATGAGTATGAATTGTAGTTAAACTGGGAAGAGCTGGGGTTATGGATGTATGGGAATGTGTAAGGGCTTCTGCGATGAGTATCAGTTCTGTGAGATTCCCATGGGAATGCAGGTCAGTGGTTTGGTCGATACCCTGGTAATTGGGAGATCGCGTTTGGGAATCGTGCGAGGTTCATGTGGTCGGCTTAGTCCTGAGATGACGTATCCCAGGTATGATATGTGTGGAGGTTGTTTGTGTTCCACCTTAGGTTTAGAGATGGGTATGTTATTCGCCCATGAGAACGAAGTGTGGAGTGATGAAGTTCATCAATAGACCGTGTGGTTTTGCTGGTATGGGGTGATAGGTGAGAAATCGTAGGGTATGATACCTGTGATCGTTGTGTGCTTTGAGAGAAAAAGTGTGGAAGGTGTCTGCATGGTTATGGGAGTTATTAGTAACTCTAAATGAAAGGTCTCAGAATTGGGTTTCCTTTGTTTGATGCTGTGCCTTGGACAGTGAGCTCGAGACCGTGACGTGATTGTAGTTTGCCTAGCAGGAGTTAGGTAGGTGAGTAAGCGCAACCCCATGAGGTGAGGTTTAGGGCGCAATGGGACATGTTGTACCGGATGAGCTTGGTGAGCTTGATGTAGTGGACGGTATGAGTATCGTGATCGTGGTTGATAGCAGCTGTGTGACTGTAGTCGATGTGGCCTCGAGGTGAGACTTACAGAGTTCTTAGAGGCTAAGTGTTGAGGAGTACTCCCAGTACGCGAAGGTTGGGTCATGGCTTCTTGTTGGCTTTTTTTTTCCTTGGGATGAAAGGGGAGAGAGAGTTTTCTTGTGGACGATTGTCTTGACGACTGTCTAGTACGAGTTGTTACATCTCTATTGGATGGAGATGCCAGGCTCTTGATGGGTTCAGGTTTGGTCGTGTTCTGAGACTGTGGAATCTCAGTGGAATTGTACCCGTGTTATGACTCGTGTTGTGACTCGGGATCTTGTATCGCTGTGATTGGGTGATGGTTGGACTAATCCTTCGTGGTTTCAACGGATGGTTGAACCGTTTGGATTGTGATCCATGCGAGGTTCGGTTGGTAGACATGAGTGCTTGTGATGATTCTTGTCGTCAAGGGAGTGGGTGTTGAGATGTAAAGTGCTTTTGCAGTGATTAGTTGAGGATCGTTGACCGTTGTGTGCGTATGGTTGTGTTTCTAGCTCTTTGCGAAGCGGGGGTTTATCGAAATAATGCAGTTGTGATATGTGTATGGTGGATTTTTGGGTAGACTTTTGTGCGCCTGGCTTGAGTCCTGTTTGGGATTTGGAAGTACTTAGAGTTCTTGTAGTCGAGAAGTGGTTGTCGACCGTGGTAAGTGTTGTGCTTCGGCGTAACTATTGTGCCGTGATGAGGTCTGGTTCTCTCTACCGAAACCTCTGCCTTTTCTCTAGATATTGATGGCCACGGAGCTCAGTTTTCAACGGTTGTACAGCGGATCCTTGCTATTGGTGCCGGGGGCTTCGCTATATCCGGATAGTATTTTGTTTCGTCGAGGTTCAATTTTCGAGGCGTCGGGTTTTGACCCAACGAGATAGAATTTTAGACCTACTGCTGTTATGAGGGTGTTATATGTAATTATACGTGTTTTTACCGGGTAAAAAATGAATCAAATGTCATATTTTCTGTTTAAGCCTTGTTTTTCTGATAGAAAGCATGTTGTTAGCTTTTCTTGGCTTATAGTACTGTATGACATGTGGTATTATGATTTTTAAATAGTTTTCTTGAAAATGGTGAAACACGATGGTTTTGATTGAAATTTCAATACTTGGTGTTTTGGAGGTTTAGAGCTCGCTTTCGGGGTTGAGTATCAGGTTTTGAAACGTTTTGTTAAAAACGAGAAAAAATATTTTTAAAATGTTTTGTTGATCTCCATGTTGATGGATAGATCTATGAATCTATATATATGTATAATGTATATTTGTGAAATGTTTTGTAGTTGACGCTACAGTTCGATTTTTAGAAGATTATCTAGATGTACCGGGATGACGTGTATTTGGAACGGCCAAATACACGTCATCCCGTGCCAAATACACGTATACTTTTCTCTAGATATTGTTAAAATATTTTGTTGATCTCCATGTTTAAATATACGTAGCTTCATAGATTTTGGAACGGCCTAAATTTCTTTTAAAACGAAAATATTTTCTTATTCAAACACGTATATTTGTTTTTTTTAAGGCTTAGCTTATGAGGCTGTAACTATAATCTTTTGGCTACTCTTTTAAATCAATAAACCCTTGGTAGTATGTTTTTTACAAAAGTTTTGGCCTTGTTTGGTCTTCTGATTTTAAATTCCTTTTGTTTGGACAGTTTGGTGGTTGTTTAGTGACTTTTCGAGTGACCCAGAATTTAGGGCGTGACAACTTGGTATCAGAGCTCTGGGTTCGAATACCTATGATTTGTGGAAAGAGGATGTGCTACCTTGTGAGGATGTGTGTGTGCTTGGTTGCCTGTGTTTGGAATATGAGCATGTTGATGTCATATATATGTGAGTATGGAGGTTGGACCTTTGGAATGATTAATCTTACCTTCCGGTATTTAGACTAACAAACTTGGGAGCCAAGTTAGAACCGCGTTTCACGGACATGATTTCTAGCAGGGTATCTAAGTAGGTTATCCAAAGTGACACGTCAATCTTGTTGGTTCTCCTCGGTATCGGTGTTGTATCTACATGATCGTCGTGACTGTGTGTTAGCATGATTATATGGTAGAAATAACATGATAGATCGACCTTAGGTTATCGTGTTTCATGCTTTCTTTATATATGACCTGTACACCCTTAGAGGCGACGAGACTGCAGTTTTGGTCTTGGTTATGCGACTCAGTTGCTATTATTTGCAGAAGCAGGGTTATGGGTTGAGCTTCGATCGCTTGGTATGTTCTGGAACTCATCAGTGAGTTGGGTTCAGTCGTGTGAGGTTGGCCTCGGTTGGTATCTGTTAGGTGATAGTACGAGCAGGGTTTGTTCAGGTGCAGATGAAGCCTAGTTGGTGGCTTGGTTATAGTAGCTGGCTCCCCTTGAGAGTATGCTAGTGGATGTCGGAGTTGTGTTATGGTTGACCTTGTTGTGGGATCAGTCTGTATGGAGATTGATACTCGAGACGGGGTGTAGACAGGAACATAGTGGATGGGAGCGTAGAGATCCTTGGCCGAGCGTATGTTAAGATAGTAGAACATGTGGTTCTAGAGATAATTCATGGTAGTCTACGTAGTTTGATGACCTCAGATGTTGTGTACCTTTTGAGGTTTAAAAATTGAGTTTCGAGTGAGTGAGCTCAAGGATATGGGAATGAGTATGAATTGTAGTTATACTGGGAAGAGCATGGGTTATGGATGTATGGGAATGTGTAAGGGCTTCTGCGACGAGTATCGGTTATGTGAGATTCTCATAGGAATGCTGGTCAGTGGTTTGGTCGATATCCTCGTAATTGGGAGATTGCGTTTGGGAACCGTGCGAGGTTCATGTGGTTGGCTTAGTGCTAAGATGACGTATCCCGGGTATGATATGTGTGGAGGTTATTTGTGTTCCACCTTAGGTTCAGAGATGGGTATGTTGTTCGTTCATGGGAACGAAGTGTGGAGTGATGAAGTTCACCAATAGACCGTGTGGTTTGGCTAGTCTGGGGTGATAGGTGAGAAATCCTAGGGTACGATGCATGTGATCGATGTGTGCTTTGAGAGCAAAAGTGCGAAAGGTGTCTGCATGGTTATGGGAGTTATTAGTAACTCCAAATGAAAGGTCTCAGAATTGGGTTCCCTTTGTTTGGTGCTGTGCCTTGGACAGTGAGCTTGAGACCGTGACGTGATTGTGGTTTACCTAGCAGGAGTTAGGTAGGTGAGTAAGCCCAACCCCATGAGGTGAGGTTTATGGCGCAATGGGACATGTTGTACCAGATGAGCTTGGTGAGCTTGATGTAGTGGATGGTCTGAGCATCGTGATTGTGGTTGACAGCAGCTGTGTGACTGTAGTCGATGTGGCCTCGAGGTGGGACTTACAGAGTTCTTAGAGGCTAAGCGTTGAGGTTGAGGAGTACTCCCAATACGCTGAGGTTGGGTCATGGTTTCTTGTTGGATTTTTTTTTCTTTGGATGGAAGGGGAGAGAGAGTTTTCTTGTGGACGATTGTCTTGACGACTGTCTGGTGCGAGTTGTTTCATCTCGATTGGATGGAGATGCCAGGCTCTTGATGGGTTCAGGTTTGGTCATGTTCTGAGACTGTGGAATCTCATTGGAGTTTTACCCGTGTTATGACTCGTGTTGTGGCTCGGGAACTTGTATTGCTGTGATTGGGTGATGGTTGGACTAATCCTTCGTGGTTTCAACGGATGATTGAACCGTTTGGATTGTGATCCATGCGATGTTCGGTTGGTAGATAGGAGTGCTTGTGATGATTCTTGTCGACAAGAGAGTGGGTGTTGAGACATAAAGTTCTTTTGCAGTGACTAGGTTAGGATCGTTGACCGTTGTGTGCGTCTGGTTGTGTTTCTAGCTCTTGGTGGAGCGAGGGTTTATCGGAACAGTGCGGCTGTGAAATGCGTATAGTGGGTTTTTGGGTAGACTTTTGTGAGTCTGGCTTGGGTCATGTTTAGAACTTGGAACTGCTTAGAGTTTTTGGTGTCGAGAAGTGGTTGTCGACTGTGGTAAGTGTTATGCTTCGGCATAACTATTGTTTGTATGGATGGTAGTTTCGAGAGTATGATGTTGGAGAAGCCTTGGTTGACATGACCTGTTCGGACCGACGTGATCTTTTGGTTAGGAACGAAAGGGCCGTGATGGGGTCTGGATGTGAGGAAATTGCTAAGAGTAAGGTGCAAGTCTTGGTTGGTGTCTTGGGTCTGAATATTTTGCTAATGTGGACTCATGGGTTTGATGTATGTGTTCTGCATTGGAGTTGACGCTATATGTCAGTCGACCTGTTCGCTTTGCCGGATCACGAGGATCATGTTTGATTTGTCAAACGACGGAGGTCATGTCTGATTTGAAATTAATTTGTAGCCTTAGTATTAGTGATCTGATGGCAAGGCGTTGAGTTGTGCAGTAATGTGCAGTGACGTGCTGTTACACTGGAGTTATGATTTGGTTGATATAGGTTGTTGGATACCTATGAGATGTTCTGTCTACGTGACGTGTTTGGTCGAGTGACTCGCTGGAGTCCGGTGATTCGCTGGAGTCAAGTGACCTCGTGGCTGTGAAGCCAGATCAGTTTTCGGTTGTGTGAAACCTTGTCCCAGACAATGGTGTGCCACATGGTGCTCCTCCTAGGTGAGAATTGGGGTTCGTGATAGAAGTTCAAGTAGAGGATGAGAATCGGAGGATTTGCTGAGATACATTCTTTGGTATTCTAGGTGAGTTACGCGAGCTTCTCTCTGGTGAGCTTCTCTCTGGAATCGAGTGTTGTGTTGTTGCTCGTGGATCGGCGGCATGTCAGCTTCAGTGGTGTTAATGTTGGCATCTGTAGGGTGATGATGTGGTATCTAAGTCGGTGGTCATCTGGTGATCGTCAGGATTTGAGTAAAGTTTGTGTGCGGGGTGTGTGACTTCACGTGATCGATGCCGGAGCTCGACGTCGTGTGTTTGGACTTGTGGAGATAGTCCTTAGTGGGTATTGTGAGGTGTGATTGAGTTAATATGTGGCAATGAAGACGAGAGTGATAGTCTTTGTGTTCGAGCATAGAGCATGATTGCGATCGAGTACCGTGGTGAATTGGTCTCTTGCTTTGCGTCTGTCGTCGGAGTGGTTTGGGTTCAGCGAGAGTTGTGTTTCGAGGTTTGGCAGCGTGAGCTGGATCTTGATTCTCTGTGTCATAGCTGTCTCCTGGATGATGGTGGTGTCAATGGAGATTCTTGTGGGATCAGTCTGTATGGAGTTTGATTCTTCACGCCGTGTTTGAATTGTGTGATGACGATTGTGTATTAGTTTTGTGATGATGATTTTTGGGGTTTCAGTTGCTGAGGCATGTCTGCTGTTGTACAGCATTGCCAGGGCGTTTCTGTTGTTGTACAGTGTTGTTGGGTTTACACTAGGGGTTGTTGATGATTGATGGGCTGTGTTTGGCTTGCGAAGTAGTGTTGAATTTCGAAGACAAAATTCCTTTAAGGGAGGAAGAGTTGTAGACCCTGACCTAATTTATTTTGAGAATGTTTAAGTGTTGAAGAAGTTTGAGTTAACCTTTGATCTCGGTCTGTTGGGGTTTGTTTCTTCGGAATAGAATAGCAAGTGCGTATGAGTTTTACGCTTATTTAGATTCGAAAGAGGTTTGTTTGGCAAGTGTTTAGGCTATAAAACCTGTTATGTAGCAGAAAACAAGTAGAGAAAATTCCAGTAAGAATTTCAGTCGACTGAAAGGGTGAGTTCAGTCGACTGAGTGGGGTTTTTGGTGGTTCAGTCGACTAACCAGGAGGGTCTAGTCGACTGGACTTGAGGCGGTGTGAGGTTTTGGTTTTCCAGAAGGTTTTTTAGTCGACTGGATTGGGGGTCCAGTCAACTGACCTGCGTGATGTGGCGTTTTTCTATAAATATCAAGCCTTGGATGATATTTTGGATATTTTTTTATTTCAGATCTGGATCTCTCTACCGAAACCTCTGCCTTCTCTCTAGATATTCATGGGCCCGGGGCTCGGCTTTCAGCAATTGGACAGTGGATCCTTGCTATCGATGCTGGGGGCTTCGCATATATCCTGACAGAATTTTGTTTCGTCGAGGTTCGATTTTCGAGGCGTCGAGTTTTGACCCAACAAGGTAGGATTCTAGACCTACTGCTGTTATGAGGGTGTTATATGTAATTATATGTGTTTTTACCGGGTAAAAAATACATCAAATGTCATATTTTTTGCTTAAGCCTTGTTTTTATGATAGAAAGTATGTTGCTAGCTTTTCTTGGCCTATAATATTGTATGGCATGTGGTATTATGATTTTCAAAGAGTTTTCTTAAAAACGGTGAAAAACGATGGTTTTGATTGAAATCTCAACACTTGGTGTTTTGGAGGTTTAGAGCTCGCCTTCGGGGTTGAGTCTCAGGTTTTGAAACATTATGTTGAAGATGGGACAAAATATTTTGAAAATATTTTGTTGATCTCCATGTTGATGGATGGATCTATGGATCTATTTACATGTATAATGTATATTTGTGAAATATTTTGTAGTTGACGCTACAGTTTGGTTTTTAGAAGATTATCTAGATGTACTGGGATGACGTGTATTTGGCACGAGTTGCCCTCGGTGTAAGTCCGAAAACGTGCGCAGAATAGGTACTCAGGTCCTTCGGGTTAGTCCTTGTAAATTGAGGCGGATGGGTGCTCAGCTCTCTCGGGATCGTACCCGTAAATTGAGTGATTCGTCGTGGTATTCCGTATAGAACTTGTATGTATCTAACCGGTCCCATGAGGTATGGGGATTAGATACTGGACAAGGATCTATAGTTGTTATCTCTATCCCCTTATGATTGAGTCGGTACATAGGATCATATTCTTATTTCCACGATGGTACATTCCGTGAGGGAACAATGTTTTGGTTACTGTTTTTCTTTAATTGTAGAAAATATCTTTTAATTTTCCTCGATATGTATTCCGAGTGAAAAATAACGTTTTGGTTACCGATTTTCTTCAACTGTAAAATATGGTTTTGTATTGTTTAAATGCTTAGTTGTGTGGGGAAAACTGTTTGGAGGTTGTGGAAAAACTTAGGGTTTTATGACATGAAACCTTTTTGGGCTCTGTGGTTGAGTTAGCTCCCACCATATGTTTGCATTGTTGATATGCATGGTTTTGAGAATGGAAATGTGGGTTTTATGAAGAAAAACCGTTTTGAGGCTTGTGTTGGCCTAATGGAAAACTTATGATTTTGGGTTGAAAATTTTTTTTTGGCTCTTGTGGTTAAGCTCGTATGCTTGTGATTGTATATTTTCTGCTTTACAGTTTTATTGTCTTTTCCTATTGGGTTTCGGCTCACGATGTGGGATTTTGCTGTAAAATATTTTTTAAGTAAGCGTGGTCGTGTAGGTTGACCCGGTGGTGCCCGGAGGTGGCTGATGACAAGGCGTCTGTTTTGTCTTCAATGGTAGCTTATAACTATTGTAAATGTTTCATGTTTATTTATAAAATCTTGTAAATCGTATATTATGATTATGGAAGTATGCATGTTTTAATGCCTTCAAGAGAACCTTGGGTTGATTGTTGTTTTTTCGTAGTTTTATACTACGTTTTTCGTTGTTGGGATCAACGGTTTAAAAACGGAATTTTCAAATGATTTTACTTCACATAAACCTTTGTGCTTCGAGGTAGATTTCGGAACGGCCTAAACTTCTTTTAAAACGAAAAGATTTTCTAATTCAAACACGTATATTTGTTTTTTTTAAAGGTTTGGCTTAGGAGGCTGTAACTGTAATCTTTTGGCTACTCTTTTAAATCAATAAACCCTCGGTAGTACGTTTTTTACAAAGATTTTGGCCTTAATTGGTCTTCTGGTTTTAAATCCCTTTTGTTTGGGCGGTTTGGTGGTTGTTCAGTGGCTTTTCGCGTGACCCAAAATTTGGGGCGTGATAACTTGGTATCAGAGCTCTGGGTTCGAATACCAATGAGTTGTGGGATGAAGGTGTGTTATCTTGTGAGGATGTGCGTGTGCTTGGTAGCCTGTGTTTGGAATATGAGCATGTTGATGTCGTTTATATGTGAGTATGGAGGTTGGACCTTAAGATTGATTAGTCTTACCTTTCGGCATTTGGAATAACAAACTTAGGAGCCAAGTTAGAACCGCGTTTCATGGACGTGATTTCTAGTAGGGTATCTAAGTAGGTTATCCAAAGTGACGCATCATTCTGGTTGGTTCTCCTCGGTATCGGTGTTGTGTCTGCATGATCGTCGTGACTGTGTGTTAGCATAATTATGTGATAGAAATACCATGATAGATCGACCTTAGGTTATCGTGTTTCATGCTTTCTTCATATTTGACCTGTACACCCTTAGAGGCGACGAGACTACAGTTTGGGTCTTGGTTATGCGACTCGATTGCTATCAGTTGCAGAAGCAGGGTTATGGGTTGAGCGTCGATCGCTTGGTATGTTTTGGAACTTATCAGTGAGTTGGGTTCAGTCGTGTGAGGTTGGCCTCGATTGGTATCTGTTAGGTGATAGTACGAGCAGGGTTTGTTCAGGTGCAGATGAAGCCTAGTTGGTGGCTTGGTTATAGTAGCTGGCTCCCCTTGAGAGTATGCTAGTGGATGTCGGAGTTGTGTTATGGTTGACCTTGTTGTGGGATCAGTCTGTATGAAGATTGATTCTTCACACCGTGTTTGAATTGTGTGACAATGGTTGTGTATTAGTTTTGTGATAATGATTTTTGGGGTTTCAGTTGCTGAGGTATGTCTGCTGTTGTACAACATTTCCGGGGCATTTCTGTTGTTGTACAGTGTTGTTGGGTTTGCACCAGGGGTTGTTGATGATTGATGGGCTGTGTTTGGCTTGCGAAGCAGTGTTCAATTTCGAGGACGAATTTCCTCTAAGAGGGAAAGAGTTGTAAGACTCTCACCCAGTTTATTTTGAGAATGTTTAAGTGTTGATGGAGTTTGAGTTAACCTTTGATCCCGGTATGTTGGAATTTTGTTTCTTTGGAATAGAATAGCATGTGCGTATGAGTTTTACGCTTACTTGGGTTCAAAAGAGGTTTCTTTGGCAAGTGTTTAGGCTATAAAACCTGTTATGTAGCAGAAAACAAGTTGAGAAAATTTTAGTAAGAATTTCAGTCAACTGAAGGGGTGAGTTCAGTCGACTGAGTAGGGTTTTTGGTGGTTCGGTCGACTGACCAGGAGGGTCCAGTCGACTGGACTTGAGGCGGTGCGAGATTTTGATTTTTTAAAAGGTTTTTCAGTCGACTGGAATGGGCGTCCAGTCGACTGACCTGTGTGATGTGGCATTTTTCTATAAATATCAAGCCTTGGATGATATTTTTGATATTTTTTATTTCAGATTTGGTTCTCTCTACCGAAATCTCTGCCTTCTCTCTAGATATTGATGGGCCCGGGGCTCGATTTTCAGTGGTTGGACAGCAGATCCTTGTTATTGGTGTCGGGGCCTTCGCATGTATCTGGACAGAATTTTGTTTCGTCGAGGTTCAATTTTTGAGGCGTCGGGTTTTGACCTAATGAGATAAGATTCTAGACCTACTGCTGTTATGAGGGTGCTATATATAATTATATGTGTTTTTACGAGGTAAAAAATGCATCAAATATTATATTTTCTGTTTAAACCTTATTTTTCTGATAGAAAACATGTTGTTAGCTTTTCTTGGCTTATAGTACTGTATGACATGTGGTATTATGGTTTTCAAAGAGTTTTCTTGAAAACGGCGAAAAATGATGGTTTTGATTGAAATCTCAACACTTTGTGTTTTGAAGGTTTAGAGCTCGCTTTCGGGGTTGAGTCTCAGGTTTTGAAACGTTATGTTGAAAACGAAAAAAAATATTTTAAAAATATTTTGTTGATCTCCATGTTGATGGAAGGAACTATGGATCTATATACATGTATAATGTATATTTGTGAAATATTTTGTAGTTGACGTTACAGTTCGATCTTTAGAAGATTATCTAAATGTACTGGGATGACGTGTATTTGGCACGAGTTACCCTCGGTGTAAGTCCGTAAACGTGCGCAGAGTAGGTACTCAGGTCCTTCGGGTTAGTTCCCGTAAATTGAGGCAGATGGGTGCTTTGCTCCCTCGGGATCGTACTCGTAAATTGAGTGGTTCGTCGTGGTACTCCGTATAGAACTCGTTTGTATCTAACCGGTCTCACGATGTATGGGGATTAGATACTGGGCAGGGGTCTGTAGTTGTTACCTCTATCCCCTTGTGATTGAGTCGGTACATAGGATCATATTCTTATTTCCACGATGGTACATTCCGTGAGGGAACAAGGTTTTGGTTACTGTTTTTCCTTAATTGTGGAAAATATTTTTTATTTTTCCTCTATGTGTATTCTGAGTGAAAAATAACGTTTTGGTTACCGATTTTCTTCAACTGTAAAATATGATTTTGTATTGTTTAAATGCTTAGTTGTGTAGGGAAAATTGTTTGGAGGTTGTGGAAAAACTTGGGGTTTTATGACGTGAAACCTTTTTGGGCTCTGTGGTTGAGTTAGCTCCCACCATTTGTTTGCGTTGTTGATATACATGGTTGTGAGAATGGAAATGTGGGTTTTATGAAGTAAAATCATTTTGAGGCTTGTGCTGACATGATGGAAAACTTATGATTTTGGGTTGAGAAAAACTTTTTGGCTCTTGTGGCTAAGCCCGTATGCTTGTGATTGCATATTTTTTGCTTTACAGTTTTATTGTCGTTTCCTATTGGGTTTCAGCTCACGGTGTGAAATTTTGCTATAAAACTTTTTTCAGGTAAGCGTAGTCCTGTAGGTTGACCCGGTGGTGCCCAGAGGTGGCTGATGACAAGATGTTTGTTTTGTCTTGATAGGTAGCTTATACCTGTTGTAAATGTTTCATGTTTATTTGTAGCATGTTGTAAATCGTATATTATGATTATGGATGTATGCATGTTTTAATGCCTTCGAGAGAACCTTGGGTTGATTGCAGTTTTTTCGTAGTTTTATACTACGTTTTTCGTTGTTGGGATCAACGGTTTACAAACTGGATTTTCAAATGATTTAACTTCGTATAAACCTTTGTGCTTCGAGGTAGATTTTGAAACGGCCTAAATTTCTTTTAAAACGAAAAGATTTTCTTATTAAAACACGCATATTTGTTTTTTTTAAGGCTTATCCTATGAGACTGTAACTGTAATCTTTTGACTACTCTTTTAAATCAATAAATCCTCGGTAGTACGTTCTTTACAAAAGTTTTGGCCTTGTTTGGTCTTCTAGTTTTAAATCCCTTTTGTGTGGGCGATTTGGTGGTTGTTCAATGACTTTTCACGTGATCCGAAGTTTGGGGCGTGACACCTAAACTCTTTTAAAGTATTATGCCCTCGTAGGATTAACTGTCGTAACGTAATTTTATCACCTCCAATTGAGAATGACCATCTAGAACTATAAATAAATAGTTTTTCTGCCTATATTAAATTTTAGAATATGTAATTAATAAAGTAAAAATGTATATGATAGCAGCTTGCGAGGCATGAATTGACGATTATATTAAGAAAATTACCTTTTCTATCTCTTTCATAAGATCATAATATCTAATAACTTGTTCTTCTTTGTAGTTGTCTCAATACTCGAGTATTTGGATCATTTTTATAATTTATCTATATTAAAAAAGCATAATCACAATCACATTTGCTGATACTTAATAAATTTTGATCCCTTTAATAATTAATTAGATACTTAATTAATATAAAGTACTTTATTTTCAACGCTGTTAAATACAAAAAATGCATAATAAATAGTATTTATGTTGTATAGAGGATGGTAACGAATTGGCATCGTATATTTATTTGTTATTGATTTTCTTGCAAATATAGTCTCATATAAAAATATAGAATAAAGAATAAAAAAATTAACAAATTAAATGTTCATTCATTACGAATTACATATTAAATAAAAATTTATATATAAACAAATTAAGATGTCTATTTATTACACACATATTATATATCCATAGGCAAAAGAACAGCATTGTATACAACATTTCTTGTGTAGACACCATTTTGACCTATAATTGATCTCTTTCGAATCAAAACCTTGGTTGTCTGTTCAGATATCCCCCTTGATAATGTAACATACATTTGTCCGTGGCTGAATACATGCTCAGGAAAATAAATTCCCACGCATGGTATAATTTGACCTTGTGCCTTGTTTATTGTTTATGCGAAGCTTAGCCGCACTGAAAATTGTGTACGGGTCATTTCGAATGAGAGTTTTATATTATCCGGAGTCTTCAATGGTATGCGATGAAATGTGTAGGTGCCCTTAAAATGTCCTGTTAGTATCTTGGCCTCTATGAAATTACGTTTTAAACCACGACATAGTAGTCTTGTGCCATTGCATAAACCATTACTAGGATCAAGGTTCCTCAAAAGCATAATTGGCGCTCCCACTTTTAACTTCAACACATGTAGTGATAAACCTCTTGGAGCGATGGAGTTTAAGAATTCCTGTTGGTACAAATTATGAGGATCATTTTCAACTTTATCAAAAGAATAGTAAATTTTGGCCTGCCCAGGAAATCTTTCTACCACTTTTCCATTAAGTATGTCGACATCATCATTTCGAGGAGTTAGTAAACCCCTAGTGACGATATATTCTCTAGCAGCAACATGATCAAGCAAATCAGGATAAGTTTCTTCGATTAATCGGTTAACAAACTCTTCGCCTTCCCATGGTATTGACATGGATGTTGGTACTGAATCATATCATTTTCAATGGTTGGATGAACCCCATTTCCAACACATAGAAGAAAATTAGAGAATTCTTGGTCATTCACTGATCGCATATTTTGCTTTAGGCGAACCATTTGAACTTTACTTCATAGAGGTGAATTTATAATACATACATTTATCGTTTCTGCCTTTATACCTTTTGGGACAACATGAAGGACTTGGCGAAAGTCACCACCAAAAACAATAGTTTTTCCACCGAATGACAAATCATTCCTAGCAATATCTGTAAATGTTCGATGTAGGGCTCCAAATGCATACCGATTTGTCATGGTTGCTTCATCCCAAATGATAATTGTTGCACATCTTATTAGTTCAGATAAGTCAGACTATTTATTTACAGAACACACCGAGGATGCATCTAGATTCAACGGAATCTTAAATCTTGAATGTGCAGTCCTTCCCCTAGAACTTAGTGTGGCAGCTATTTAATGTTGCTGTTGCAATGAAAATTTGACCTCGACTTCTTAATGATGCCAATAACACCCGATATAAGTATATTTTTTCTGTTCCCCTAAGGCCATCTACAAAAAATATCTTACCCTTGTTACGTTCTATGGCTCCCATAATTGACTGGAATGTAAAACTTTGGTCGCTATTTAAAGTAGAAACAGAGTTCAAATCCTCTTGAGGAATTATAATAGAAAGCTCATCTTAAATGATCTTTGGAATTCCTAAACTATCATGCAACTCTTCTGAAATTTCCGGTAGATCATAGTCAGATATGTTCTTGTTGTGCTGCTACAACATGCAATTCAAATCTCGAAATAGTCTATCTGAGATGTGAACTTTATTTGTACTGCTTCCAAATGGATAATCTTCAACCATGGAAGAAAACATCTCATCCCATAACTTTCATATTCCGACTGTTTGGCAATACACTAATATAGTCACAAATAGTCATCGTAATGCAATAGGCACATGGGTGGATGCTGCTTCTAGGAGATATTGTCGAATGCTATCATCGTGCTCCAATAAATCATGCTCTTCTGCAACCATCTTAAAATATGGATACATTATTCCATTAACTGACAATAATTTTTCAAATGATTTGGGTCCTCTAACATGATTAAGTAGAATTCGCAAGTAAAATATGTCCCTTCAAATGGAGAAACTGTGTAGGCCCAACCAATTGCTCATTGATTACTTTTTCTTTTCTGCCATATTTTTTCACCCTTACACCATTTTTAATGTTCAGGAATTTCTCAAAATAGATAACCATTTGCCGTAATATCATCTAGATTTAACTGAAAGAATTCAGTAAGCGTCGTTTTGTAACAGTGCTCATTTGCGAGGAAATTGGTTATATTTTGGTAATTGTAAAACCTCACTTAATGTTTATTCGACAAATGTATTTGAAGACGTACTACGCTTGGGGTTAATCTACTCATTAAGAATTTAAAGATTTGCCAAAATGCTTTTGGAGCATAAATTCATCTCCCATTTATAAATTGTTGTACTTCATCATAATTGGGCCCGGGGCGAACTTCAAGACAGACTCGATCGGGACCCTTATGGACATATTTGTATAAGTACTTCATACTCTAAATGTTGCTGCATACTTTAACATTAATATGAAAATTATATTTTAAAAGCAACCACGGATTATATGGAATAACCCAACTATTGTCAACTTATATTTTTTCATTAACTTATAGTGTCACTGGTTGACCTTCTCATCTTCGATATGTTGGATACGAATCATTTCCCAGAATTTTAGTTGTCGAGAATGGCTTAGGGTAATGTCCTTTGCATATTCCACTTCTCATGTATGGTGCGCGGTTGTTATACATTCCGCATGAGCCATGTATCATGTAATTCATCACAGCATTATACAATTGAGGCTATTGTTCCTTGTCTGGAATCTTAGCTCAGGCAATAGCGTCATAATCATCTGGGCTATTTAACCTATTATTTTCATCAAATATGAGAAGCATATGCACATGTGAGAGGCCACTCTTTTGAAACTCAATAACGTACACGTATGCAACAATTTTACCAAGTACGTGTTTGGTCAAAATATCTATCTTTAACTCAATTTTTGATTGAAATACTCTTGCTAGCAAGTTTGGATGATCACGAGGTGCTTGGCCGGGTAACAATTCCTCTTTAATTTCTTGCCAATTAGGATTACATGTCATTGTAAGGAAGAGATCAGGCTTTCCATTCTTATGAACTAAAGCCATTGCACCCTAATATGATTAATACATGTTTCGTGAACTTCCAACAAATGATGACGGTAGTATGACTCTACGTCCAATATTACCCACTTGCAGAAAAATAGTATTTAGTGCTAACAATTAATTCATTAGTGTCGAAGTACATGTATAATTCACATAGCATACGATCCTTACCTCCATATAGTTCTTCAGCTTGTACTGAGTCTTGAAGGCCTTGATATAACTCAGCTCAAATGTCATTTGGGTGTGTGTGTATCCATCAAAGATTGTTAGACTCAATCTTGACATAATTGTCGATAACATACTGTTGTAAAAGTCGACCCCTCGAAGAAGAAGTGAACGATCATTTGGACGAATCTAATTTGTAATTTTATGTGAGCAACTTGAAGATTCAACTATAATATTAAGATTACATAGTGAATAATAAAATTATTAAAAAATAGCAAAAACATTACCTATAGCATATATGAGTAAAAATCGCAACATGTGACTTTGCCACCATT
>JAOTRH010472541.1:0-26659 GCA_034768845.1 Heliamphora exappendiculata | reverse complement strand
ATTTTGACTGTGGTACTTTTGTATGTTAATGGAAGGCTAATGAGGGGACTCTGGCCAAAACAGTGGAGATAAAACCCATGAACTATATTTTTAACTTCCTAAATCGTTTTTTCGATTTCGTAGCATCTCTAATGCACTTTTACATACCACATGTGTGGTGTCATTAGGTTCTTTCGAGATTGGTCGAAGATCACAAATAGGATTTCGGTATAGGAAAGATCATTATTGAAACCAAATTGGGGTCGTGCGTGTAATAACCCGTATTCCATAAACTAATATAAAAGAAAATTTGAATCGAGTTTAATCAGTACGTTGGCTATATAGAAGGGAATTTCTGAATAAAACTCCTGAGAGAAAAGACAAACTAAACTTGGAGACTTCTTGAATCTGAGAATGGGGATGGACTAAGTCTAGTATTAATTTAAAGTCATAAAACTTGGAGCCCAAGTCCTTAAGCCCAATAAAAAAATAAATAGAAAGTTTGCCCCAAAGGTAGACAAAGCTCATTTCTTTAATAAAGGCCAAACACACACAAGGCCCATGACTAAGAATGAGGCCCAAGTAAGAAGAGTGACCCAACTCAAGTAAGGCTCAAATTATTTATTTTAGGCTCACAAAAATTAAAAGAAAGTCTATGTATCAAGCCCAATTCAAAAATTCAAGAAAATGCCCAAATTTAATTTTTTGATCCAAAACTTTAATCCATGAATTATTAAATACAAAAATAAAATAATTTAGAAAGGGAGAAAGCTTCCTAGTGGCCGGCCACCTTGGGTGGTGTGCCCAAAAAGTACAAAAGTTGTACTTTTGTCATATATCTTGAAGATTTGTCTTGAGAACATGCATTTTTTACTATATTGAAATTTTTTCTGTATAAATCTAGCAATTTTGGATAATTTTAATATTTTTACATTCTACGAAATTAATTCTAAAATAAAATATTAAATCTAAAAAATTAAGTAAGTCATATAAATTGATCACTTTTTGTTTGGCACTTTTCTGCTTTTTTTAGCTGAAAGAGTTTTAATCAGCTAAAATCTTTTCAACTCTTCATCATTACTCATTTGACAACACAAAGGTCTACTAGCCTATAATTATGAATTAGGCCCCTAGTCTATTCTAATTAATTACCAAATAACTCCCTAAAAATTACACATCAAATCCTTCCTCAAGCTTATAAATAGCAGGTCATCCCACCCCTTTTCTATACATAATTTTTGGTCAAGAGAGGATTTCTAGAGAGTGAGTGAGTTCTTGGAGGAGAAAAAGAAGAAGAAGAAGGAAGAAAGAAGGAAAAGAAGAAGGGTGATCCCGAGAGGGCTGAAGCTACATCATAATTCCATAGATCAAGAATCCGAGGTAGGTACTCCTACAACTATCCTTAACCTTCTCTTCTAAACACTCTCTACAACATTCAATAAAGATTTAAAGCTTAATAACAAGATTAGAAACAAAAAGGTTAAAAAAGAATCGAATAAGAGATAGCCTAGTGGATGTGGTTGGAATGAAGCCTTGCATTTTGATTTCTTTCTATGAGTTGAACAAAAGTATTATGTGAATATTAATACCTCTAGAGCACAATGGTTTTTGATGTTAAATAATATATATGGACCCGAAATAAAAGTTAAACAAGGATAGGAACAACTCTACCAAAGAAATTAAAAATAAGAAAATGGCCATTTTCTCTTCTTACCTGAATTTTCTAGTAAATCAAATAGAGTCTTTTTCAAAACATATTTTTACTGGAGCTTCATGAGCTTATTTTTAGCGTGCTTGATTTTTGGTAGAGCCCAAAATAATGTCTAAGTATCCAAAACATAATTTTTACGCTTTTACGCAAAATGAGCAGAAAAGTAGCACAGTTTGCCGATTTTTAGAAAATTCTAGACAAATTCCCTCATGTCCAATTTTATGCCCAGAGCTAGATTTTTTAGTTAGTTTTCCTTTAAAATTTATTTGGAGTTATTTGACTGGACAATTTTTCCTAAAACTTATTTTTACCAAACAACATCGTTTTTTAACCTTTTTGTTTAATGAATTTTCGCCCATGTTTAGAAGCATATTTGAGCTTAGCTTTCTTCATAAAAAAAAGTTCTAACATGCATATCTATCACCCCGTAAAATTTTGTAGCAAAAAAATGACGTTTAGTAGTTCAAAAGTATTTTACGGTGAGACCAACAGATTTTGAATTTTTGGTTAATAAGGATGAACAATGCTTAGAAAGTGTTTTGATTTCCATGGGTGAGTCCAAGTCTGGCAAGTGTTTGTTTGATTCCAAAAGCTAATAAAACATCATAAATAATGAGACTTTCTTTAAAGACTTAAAAGAGAAAGGTTTGAGCTATCAACTACAGAATTGACCAGAAAACCTAAACCATTCTTTTAACGCTTGATAGTAGGAGATAATGTCCAACGTTTACATAATATCTTGATTACTTGTTAGGTACCAGGGTTTTATCATCAAAGATTTGAATCTTGGACCATTTGGAAGAGGTGTTTACGCACCGTTTAACAAGGTGAGAGTGCTTAGATATTATTCTTAAACAAATAAATGTGCGTAAACTATTTTCTAAATGTTCTATCTTTATGTTTTGAGTTATGAGATATTGATAAATAACAGTGTGCGACTTTTTACATGTCATGTGTGTTGATAAATTTTAGAGTACTAGTTATATCATAGAAGGGAAGATGTGTGTAATAGATGAATGATGTTAATTGTCACGCCTCTAACTCCAGGGTCACGCGAAAAGCCATCCAAACACCATTTTGAAAATATCTTTAGTTGAAAACCCCTCAATACAAAAATATTTAACACTTGGAATAAAAGGAGTACTCAAGGTTCACTCTCATAACAGGAAACATATAGTTCCATACATGCATAAGTATATCGCCCTAAGGCATACAACACTTGCCTTCAAAAACAGGCATCACATGTAAAAGAGTACATGCCAAAAATAAAAGAAAAACTCCAGCCAGTCTTCCGCCACCACGGGCACCTCTAGGTCAACTCCACGTAATCATTTTCACCTGAAAAAAGTTTGCACAAAATCTCACAACAAGAGCCGAAACCCAATAGAAAAAGACTATAAAGCCATAAAGTAGGATATGCAACTATAGTATAAGCTGACTCAATCTTAAGAGTCTAAAAAGGGTTTTCTATCTTGAAAATCACAAATTTTTCATCAGACTAACACGAACCTCAAAATAATTTTATTTCATAAAATTTCACGTTTTCATCCTTAAAATCAGGTATTGCTAATAGTGCAAATATCATGCCACAGTTAAAAAAAATAGTAGTAAATTAGTATTCTCCACTCGGGCCACGCAGCCGAGGAAAACAATATAAAATGAAGAAAACAATATAAAATGAATCTTATGTACCGACTTTACCACACACAAAGACAGAGCTAATAACTATAGACTCCTGCCTATTACCCTAGTCATGAACTACTTAAGGCCTGCTAGGTAATACAAGTTCTATACGGAGTCACGACAACACAACCACTCAGGGAGGCAATCGGCTCTTTACGGATTTTCATGACCGATGGAAGAAGCATCCAAACCATGTATACAGGGATTAACCCAAAGGACCATCGCGAACCTACTCTGCGTATGTTTTTGGATTTCCACTGAGGAGCAATATAAACCCAACTCAATACACCCACTGTCACGGTACATCTAAGGGATTTATTTAAAAATCGGTACGTAGCTCGACTGTGAAAATATTTCTACAATTATACATCATGTATAAAGATCCATCCATCAACATGAAGATCAAATAAAATATTTCAAACTTTTCCATCATTTTCGTCAAAAAGTTTAAAAGTTGAGACTCAACCCCGAGGGTTAGCTTCAAACCTCCAAACATATTTTTCTCACAATTTTCACAAATCTATCGGTTTCAAAATCATCTTTTTGAAAGTCATGAACATCCACAAGTTCATATCATGTAATAAACCAACAAAAAGCGAAAAATATGCTTTCTATCCAAATAACATGGTTTAAACATGAAAATACAGCATTTAAAGAAATTTCAAGTGATTTTAACCGGTGAAAAGATTTATAATTACACATAGCACCCTTTAAAAATAATATAGTATAGGATCCTACCTCGGAGAGTCAAAAACTCGACGCCTTGAGTTATGTACAAACACGAACTTTGCCAAAACGAGATTCTGCCCGGATGAAAGCGGAGCCCGCAGCTTAGATAACAAGAATCCACTAACTGATCGTCGAAAACTAAGCTCGGGCCACCCAAAAATCTAGAGAGAAAGTGGAGAAAACGAAACTTAGCTTGGAAGAAAGGTTTTCAAAATATCTAGCCAAGGCTTGATATTTATAGTCTCAGCCACAAATAGGGATTCAGTCCACTGAATCCATTAAGTCAGTCGACTGAATAGCTACTGAAAAAGCCAAAAACGCCCCACCGACTCAACTCAGTTGACTGAGTTCCCAACCTCAGTCGACTGAACCCCTATTGTTTCGACTCAGTCAACTGAATCCAGCCATTCAGTCGACTGAATGGCCACTGCCGAGCAAAACTTGGAAAATTTTCTAGGAAAAACTTCAAAACCAACCAAACGCCACCGACAACGTCTAAGGGAAAACAACCTATCGCACGTTTGACGGGAAAATAGTAAAACACACACACACACACACAACATGCTGTTTAACATCACGGAAACACATATGAACACGTGGAATATATAAATATATTACAAAAAGAAAAGAAGTCGGGTCTCACAACTCTCCTCCCCTTAAGGAATTTTGCTCCTGAAATTCACTACACGGCCACAAGGTAAACAACTCTGCATATCTAGCTCGAACCCCAGACTCAAGCTCCCATGTCGCCTCCTCAACTCCATGATGACGCCATAGGACCTTGACATAAGCAATTGTTCTCCCTTTCAACACTTGCTCCTTCATGTCTAGAATCTTCACTGGGCGCTCTCATACGTGGCATCCTCGTCAACTCGCAGCTCGGCCCAATCCAGAACATGTGAAGGGGCAGGCTCATACCTCAGAAGCATGAAAATGTGGAATACGTTGTGCACTGATGCCAACTGAGGTGGCAAAGCCAAATGGTATGCTACTTTCCCATTCCTTTCTAGGATTTCAAACGGTCTAATAAAGTGTGGCGATAGCTTCCCGCTACGACCAAACCACATCAAGCCTCTACGGGGCGAGACCTTCAGAAATACGTGATCCCCCACTGCAAACTCTAAAGGTCTCCTCCTCCGATCGGCATAACTCTTCTGGCGACTCTGAGTTGTCACTAGACGTTGGCGAATCACGATAATCTTCTATGTTGTCTCCCACACTAGGTCGGGTCCCAAGACTGTGGTTTTTCCCAAGACTGTCCAACACACGGGTGACCTACACGGTTTGCCATACAAAGCTTCGTACGGCCCCATCTCTATACTGGACTAATAACTGTTATTGTATGAAAATTCTGCCAATGGGAGATGATCCTTCCAAGAACCCTGAAAGTTAAGTACACAGGCCCTCAATATGTCCTCCAAAATCTGTATAGTCCTTTCAGACTGACCATTCGTTTGGGGTGAAAAGTCGTACTGAATATCAAGCTCATCCTCAAAGCCTCCTATAGACTCTGCCAAAAGCGCGATGTGAAGCGCGGGTCTCGGTAAAAAACAATAGATACAGGCACTCCATGCAACCCGACTATCTCTCTGAGTACAATCTACTCAGTCTGTCCACCGGATCCTTCACACAGATTGGGAGAAAGTGTGCAGACTTCATCAACCTATCAACTACCACCCAAATATCTTCGTGCCCTTTAGGTGATCTAGGAAGTCCTGTCACGAAGTCCATCGTAATATTCTCCCACTTCCAATATGATATTGTCAATGGTTGTAACAAGCCAGCTGGCCTATGATGATCCACCTTTATCTGCTGACAAATAAGGCAACGGGAAACAAACTGAAGCACGTCCTTCTTCATTCCCGTCCACCAAAATTAACGACGCATGTCATGGTACATTTTAATACCTCCAGGATGCACTGCAAGGCGAGAATGGTGACACTCCTGTAGTATATCCGCACGACAGGCTTCTGGTATAAATAACCTCCCAGCCAATCTCAAACTCTGATATGAACTTACCACCCATCCCGTTGTATCCTCTGCACTAGCAACACGATCTCGTATCATCTAAGCATCATGATCTGTGTGCTGGACCTCTAGTATACGTGCAATCAACGCAGGTCATGAAATTACAGAAAATAAGGTGGAACCCATCGTTGTCTCCCCGAGACACAGATCAAACTCGCCAATCTCTCCAAGCATGTCCCATTTGTGTATAGTCACAGAAGCTAATGACCCGTGAGATCTTCGATTGAGAGCGTCAGCCACAATATTGGCCTTCCCTAGATGGTACTACAAGTCAAAATCACAATATTCTAACAACTCCATCCATCGTCATTGGTGCTAATTCAGGTTTTTCTACGAAAATAAGTATTTTAAGCTCTTGTGATTGGAGAAAACCTCAAAATGCTCACCATAAAGATAATGACGCTAGGTCTTCAAGGGAAAGACCACGGCTGCCAACTTTAAATCATGTGTGGTATAGTTTTTCTCGTGTATCTTCAACTGTCAAGATCCATAGACTACAACCTTACCTCCTACATCAGAACACCACCCAAACCATCATGTGATGCATCGCAGTATACTGAATACCCTAAACCTCTCTCTAGAATGATCAGCACAGGTGGACTAGTCAACCTCATCTTCAACTCCTGGAATGCCGACTCACAAGACTCACTCCAAACAAACGCAACTCCCTTCCGCATCAGACGCGTCATCGGTGCTACAAGTTTAGCAAAATCCTTCACGAACCGCCGATAGTAGCCTGCCAAACCCAAAAAATTGCGAATCTCGAAGACACTCTTCGGTCGTTCCTAACCCATTACTACGCCAGTCTTCAACGAGTCCACAGACACTCCTTCCTTTGACACCACATGCCCTAGAAATCTCACCTCAGACATCCAGAACCCACACTTCTCAAATTTCGCGTACAAGTGATGCTCTCTCAGAAGATGTAAAACGATACGTATGTGCTCCTCGTGTGCCTCCCTCGTGGGTGAATAAATAAGGATGTCGTCCACAAACACCACTACAAAGCTGTCTAGATACTGGTGAAATATGTAGTTCATCAAACCCATAAATGTCGCAGAGGCATTCATCAAACCGAACGGCATAACCAGAAACTCATAGTGACCATAACAAGTCCAAAAGGCGGTCTTCGCTATGTTCTCGTCCCTAATTCGCAATTGGTGGTTCCCCGACCTTAGGTCAATCTTTGAGAAGCAACTCGATCCCTTCAACTGATCAAATAAGTCATAAATCCTCGGCATAGGATACTTGTTCTTCACTGTCACCTGGTTCAGCTTCCGATAATTGATACATAAGCGCAAGGACTTGTCCTTCTTCTTAGCAAAGAGAGCTGGAGCTCCCCATGGCGACGTACTTGGACGCACGAACTCTTTATCAAGAAACTCCTGAAGCTGTACCTTGAGTTCTCTCTACTCTGCTGGTGCAAAGCGATAAGATGTCATAAAAATGAGAGCAGCATCCGGAACCAAATCAATAGAGAACTCTATCTCGCGGCTCGGTGGCAACTCAAATAGATCGTTGAAAAAGACATTTGGTAGTCATGAACCACTGGGGGTAACTCTCCTCGAACCCTAACCACCTCGTCCAACATGAGAGCAGAGAAGAGAAAACCAAAATTTCCCCGATCCTGAACCACACTAGGTTTAGATACCAAACCCTCATCCCGATCACCCACGAAACAAAAGCAATCACCCGTCGATGTACAAATCGTAACCCTCCGTCGATCGCAATCGATAAAGGCACGATAAGTGGTTAGCCAGTCCATCCCTAGAATGACATCAAATGTGGTCATGTCTAGAATGATAAAGTCAAACTCTAAACAACAGCCGGCGACCTCTAACACGCAGGATCTACAAACAAGGACATATGCTCTACCTTGCGGTGCTCTAGCCTACCCACTGTGACCCTGAACTATCGACTGTCTACCAAACTGTACTAAGGCGCCCCTTCTGCAAATCTAGATGGTTGGCGTTCTTGGGCAAATGGAGTAACAAGTGCTCCCGTTGTACTCCGCATACTCCTTCTTCTGGGGCAGTTCCTACGGATATGCCCAGACTGGCCACACTAAAAACATACCACTGGCTCCCTCCCCT
This sequence comes from Heliamphora exappendiculata, assembly GCA_034768845.1. Classification (NCBI taxonomy): domain Eukaryota; kingdom Viridiplantae; phylum Streptophyta; class Magnoliopsida; order Ericales; family Sarraceniaceae; genus Heliamphora; species Heliamphora exappendiculata. Next base: position 18,436 of record JAOTRH010472541.1, on the reverse strand, counting down.
GCGACTGCGATTGTACTTGAACAGGCGCGGGACTCTGGCATTCTGCCGCACGATGCCTTGGCCATTTGCATCTATGACAAATAAGCTCTCTCTGATCCGACCTTCTCGTTGAGACTACGGGAGGTGTAGATGCAGAAAACTATGGCTGATAGGACCCCGCTGCATAAGAACTCAGACCAGATGTCCGTTGACGCTTGTCCTTGCATCCCCAGGACTGTGCACATCCCCCGTCCTGCTGACTCCTACTATCTCTGTCTCTGCGCATCTCGTTCAAGGTGTCTTCCACTTTCATGGCTGTCTCTACTAACTCTGTAAAGACCTGCATCCGGAATGCCGCCACTCTATCTCTAATAGCGGGCCTCAAGCCCCTTTCGAACCTCTTTGCACAAAACTCATCAGTGGGCACAATCTTCTGTGCAAACTGAGATAGGCTAGTAAACTTGGCCTCATACTTGACTACTGTCATCGTTCCCTGAGTAAGAAAAAGGAAGTCCCCTATGTAACGATCTCTCAAAGTCGCAGGAAAGTACTTCTCTAGAAACACCTTCGTGAACATCTCCCAAGTGCCTCCCACTATAGTCTTGGCAAACTTCCACCACACGTGGGCACTCCCCCTCAACTGGAAGGCAACAAAAGTAACTCTCAAATCATCTTCCTTTATCTGCAGCGTGTTCAAAATCCTGGTAACCAGCTCCAGCTATTCTGTGGCTACAATGGAGTTAGGATCCCCAGAAAAGGTAGGAGGGTCCAAACGACGTCGGTTCAGGTATGCTCTCCCTTCCCCTAGCGGCCTCTGTCAGTTGCCAGATGGAGCCTACGATCTCACATAACAAATCTACCCCATCAACTGGTCCTTGGGGAGCATTAGGATCCCCAATATTTGGGACTAGAACGTCCCTTCGGCTAGAACCACGGCCACGGCCTCGATCACGGCCTCGTCCTCCCCGCGTGGACATATTCTATATGAAAGCAACATAACAGAATTAGCTTCCATACAACATGTTATTGCTAAAGTATTAGACATAACATACATAAGCATGCCAACACATGGCCACTTAAAATTATGTCATCACATCACACATATTGAGGAGAATCAACAAGAAAGACTCGTCAACTTGGATAATCTACTTAGATTCCTTGCTAGAAAACACGTCGGCCAAACGCCTTAACTTGTCTTTCAAGTTTGTTAATCCAAACGCCTGAAAGCAAGATTAATCGATCCTAAGATCCAACCTCCATACCCACGTATGCATAACCATCATGCTGAACAGGCTATCATGCTTATGTTATAAAAACACTTAAACACATGCAATTAAGCACACGCACATCCTCACAAGGTGATACACCCTTTTTCCATGGCTCTTAGGTCTTCGAACCTAGAGCTCTGATACCAAGTTGTCACGCCCCTAACTTCAAGGTCACGCGAAAAGCCATCCAAACACCATTTTGAAAATATCTTTAGTTGGAAAACCCACAACAGAAAAATATTTAACAGTTGGAATAAAAGGAGTACCTAAGGTTCACTCTCATAACAGGAAACAAACAGTTCCATATATGCATAAGTATATCGCCCTAAGGTGTACAACACTCACCTTCATAAACAGGCATCACGTGTAAAAGAGTACATGCCGAAAACAAAAGATAAACTCCATCTAGACTTCTACCAGCATGGGCACCTCTAGGTCAACTCCACGTAATCATTTTCACCTGAAAAAGGTTTGTATAAAATCTCACACCGTGAGTCGAAGCCGAATAGAAAAAGACTATAAAGCCATAAAACAGGATATACAATTATAGTACAAGCTGACTCAATCTCAAGAGTCTAAAAAGGATTTTCCATATTGAAAATCACAAATTTTTCATCACACTAACACGAGTCTGAAAATATTTTTATTTCATAAAATTTCACGTTTTCATCTTTAAAATTAGGTATTGCCAACAGTGCAAATATCATGCCACAGTTAAGAAAAAACAGTAGTAAAATAGTATTCTCCACTCGGGCCATGCAGCCGAGAAAAATAATATAAAATGAATCATATGTACCGACTTTGTCACACACAAGGACAGAAGTAACAACTATAGACTCCTGCCCATTAGCATCCAAACCATGTTTATGGGGATTAACCTGAAGGACCGTAGCGAACCTACTCTGCGCACGTATGTAGACTTTCACCAAGGAGCAATATAAGCCCAACTCAATACACCCGTTGTTACGGTACATCTAAGGAATTCATTTAAAAATTGGTACGTAGCTCGACTATGAAAATATTTTTACAATTATACATCAACATGTATAAAGATCCATCCATCAACATGGAGATCAAATAAAATATTTCAAAAATTTTTATCGTTTCCATCAAAACGTTTAAAAGCTGAGACTCAACCCCGAGGGTTAGCTCCAAACCTCCAAACATATTTTTCTCACGATTTTCACAAATCCACCGGTTTCAAAACCATCTTTTTAAAAGCCATGAACATCCACAAGTTCATATCATGTAATAAACATACAAAAAGAGAAAAACATGCTTTTTATCCAAACAACATGGTTTAAACATGAAAATACAGCATTTAAAGCAGTTTCAAACGATTTCAACCAGTGAAAAGATCAATAATTACACGTAGCACCATTTAAAGACAATATAGTCTAGGATCCTACCTCGGAGAGTCAAAAACTCGACGCCTCGAGCTATGTACAAACACGAACTCTGCCAAAACGAGATTCTTCCCGGATGAAAGCGGAGCCTGCAGCTTAGATAACAAGAATCTACTAACTGATCGTCGAAAACTAAGCCCGGCCACCAAAAAATCTAGAAAGAAGGTGAAGGAAACGAAACTTATCTTAGAAGAAAGGTTTTCAAAATATCTAGCCAAGGCTTGATATTTATAGTCTCAGCCACGAACAGGGATTCAATCAACTAAATCCACCAAGTCAGTTGGCTGGATGGTTACTTAGAAAGCCAAAAATGCCCCACCGACTCAACTCAATTGACTGAGTTCCTAACCTCAGTCGACTGAACCCCTACTATTTTGACTCAGTCGACTGAATTCAGCCATTCAGTCGACTGAATGGCCACTGCCCAGTGAAACTTAGAAAATTTTCCAGGGAAAGCTTCAAAACCAACCAAACGCCACCGACAACATCTAAGGGCAAACAACCTATCATACGTTTGACGAGAAAACAGTAAAACACACACACAACATGTTGTCTAACATTACGGAAACACATGAACACATGGAATATATAAATATGTTGCAAAAAGAAAAGAAGCCGGGTCTCACATTAATGATATATCTGTCAATCTTTAAATTTTTGTGCGGTGCCCTCTAAGGGTGTCTGTCTTAATCCTACAAAACCATTGTTGATGATATATCTTGGGAGGATTTCCTAGTGGGCTATTTTCTATATTCGTCCTTAGCTTTAGGCCTTGTGAGAGCCACAACCCGAACTTTGTGGGACTAGAACAGTTTGGTGGATGTTTTTGGTAATGATCGAGGTTTTTTTCTTTTCAAATTCAATAGTGTTGATGCTATAAATTCTGCGATGGAGCGGGGCCCTTGGCACTTCTCAGGTAAGCTGCTTATACTCCAACGATGGAAAAAATGGCTAAAGTTTACAAAGGAATCGGTCTCTAAAATCCCTGTTTAGGTTAAATTACATGTTCTTTCTCTTGAATTTTGGAATACCCAATGCTTGAGTCGTATTGCTAGTGTTATAGGGGTGCCTCTGTACTTGGATAAAGCTACTGATTATAAGCAAAGGATCTCGTATGCTCGAGTTTGCATTGAGATTGTTGCAACCAAGCCTTTAAGCAATTCTATTTCTGTCAAGTGCAAGGGAGAGACCGTTATTGTTGTCGTGGGATACCAAGGCCTCCCAGTAGTTTGTGAGCATTGAAAGGCTTTTGGGCTTAACCTCAAGCGATGTAAGTTTCATAAACCCGTTGAAGGCCCTAAGGAGTGGGTTCGGGTAGGAAAGGGTATAGAGGTTGATGTTGCGGCAGGAGCTCCGATGGTGGAAACTGTTATGGACATTTCATCGTCCTCAAATCTTATTCGCTGTGAGGCTCTACCAAGGTAAGACCAGGTGCCTGTGGAGGTTGAAAAACCTCTCTCCCTGAAGCAGACTGTTGACTCCCCTCAGCTGAGTGATGAGCGGGTGGTTGCAATTCCTCCTTCCATCAAAGATAGTGGGATTACACACACAGTGGGCCAGTCTCCTCTCACCTGTAGCAGATTGTCCCAGGAAATGGAACCAGTCTTAGTTGTGGGCTAAGGTACTGAAATCGAGCCTCTTACCCCGCTGGATGAGCTGGTTATTGAGCATGACCCGGCCTCGTCTTCTCCTAAGGGTTCAGGGCCAAGGAAGCTTAATAGTAGGAAGAAGAAAAAGAAAAGGTTATTCACCTAACTCCTTATGTCTACTACTTCGTGGAATATCTGGGGTTTGAATAGTGATTTTAAACAAAATGAATTAAAGTTTTCTGTTAGGACATCCCAGGTCAAATTGGTTGCTTTAAATGAAACTAGGATTAAAAGGGATAAAGCTAACTTGATTTTTGACAAAACCTTCCCTGCCTAGAATTTTACAAATAATTATGATTTCGGTGTTTTAGGTCGCATTTGGGTTTGCTGGGACCCTACTTTTGTTACCTTTCATGCTATTAATTTTGGGGACCAATGGATTCATAGGGAAGTCACTTTTTTGGAAGAAAAATCCTCTTTTTGGGTTGGTTTTGTTTATGGGCTTAACACTCATGTGGAGAGGGTTAGGCTTTGGCATAAGATTGTCTCCTTAGCTCCTGGCCTCACCAGTCTCCCCTGGTTGGTGCTGGGTGATTTTAATGCTATTTGTCACCCAAATGAATGTATTGGGGGTTGTGGTAAATGGTCACCGCATATGGATGAGTTCAATAAGTGCCTGTATGAGGCTGAGCTTGATGATCTTAGGTATAGTGGGATCTTACTTAGTCCAATAACTAGCAGGGGGATAGTTTTATTAAGTCTAAGATCGATCGTGCCCTTGTTAACAGCCGAGCCCATGACCTACCAAAGAAACTTAGCATCACAGTTAAGCCACGTTCTCCTAAGTGAGAAGGGAACTCTCTCTTTGAGTAGGCTTGAGGAGTTACATTTCAGTATTACTTTTATGTTTGTTCTGCCTGGATGGTCCTCAGCGATTTTGTCAGAGCGATTATATGGGTTTTTGGAGGAGTTTGTTCCCCTTAGCTTAAGCTACGTTGATTTGGGTGTGGAGTTGGGCCGATGGAAAAGGTACTAGGCTAGCCTTTTGTCTATGATCTGAGGTTTCCTTAGGGCTGCTCGTTCTCCTGCGCCTTAGTGCCGTGGTTTTAAGGTCAGCCTCATCTAACCTCTTAAGCTGCTGGGGTTTTGAGATCGTCTAGTCTATATCATGACTGTCGCAGGTTGTCTAGGGAGTTTTGGGGTGATCTTCTGATGGTATTACCTCATGACTTGGTCATTACTATGTACGATGGGGCATGTTATGTTAGTGTTGTTTTTGCTCTTCAGTGGCTTTTCCTTTCCATGCGGGTTGTGCATGGAATTTGTTTTATTAGCTAGTATCCCTTACTTTTAAGCGGGGGTTAGATCCTTTAGTTTTTAAGGCATTGAATGTTATCCGGGGTTAATTTGGCTATAGGGAGTTTGCTTCCTATATGATACTGATGTATTTACCTGGGATATGCCTATTGTAAACATGTATACTTTTTTTTTTCTTTTTTGTTACAATTAATTACCAAAAAAAAAATATTTTGACTTCTAAGCTAAGAGCCCAAAATTCATCCCTTTGGTGAAGGAGGTCTAGAGCACTAATGTTATTGGGTCTGATATGTATATGGTCTGTCAAAAATTGAGGTTATTGAAAGCTCAGCTCAAAAAGCTAAGGATTCGTATAGCAATATCTCTAATCGTGTGGCTCTTCAGAGGGCTACCCTAGAGGACCTCTAGCTTAGGCTTGATATGGCCCCTAGCGATACAACCTTGTACGACCTGGAGAGAGAGGCATATAAATCTTTTGTCGAGCTTATTTTGGTGGAGGAAAACTTTTTGAAGTAAAAGTCCAGGATTCAATGGCTCAATCTGGGGGATCAGAATTCCAAATTCTTCTTCAAATCTGTTAACTTCCAGCGTAATAGATCTAGAATTACCTCTGTTATGGGGGAATATGGGGTGGTTTGCACTGAGAAGCACTATATCTCTGAGCACATTGTTGGGTACTATCATGACCTTCTTGGTATAGAGTCTTGTGTGGAAAGGATTGGGGTGAGAGATTTAGAGGGGTTTATTTCTCATCGTCTGTCTCCCCAAAGTATTGCTAGTATGATGCGAGATGTCACTGAGGACGAGATTCGTGCTACCATGTGGTCTCTTAAGACTAATAAAGCCCCTGGCCTGGATGGTTTCTCAACTGGGTTTTTCAAAGATGCTTGGGATGTGGTGGGTCAGGATGTTGTTTGGGCAATTAAAAGTTTCTTTGATTCTGGCCATATCCTTAGGGAGACTAATACTACTCTTATTGCGCTGATCCCTAAAGTCCCAAACCCTTCTTCCATTAAGGAGTACCGACCTATCTCTTGTTGCAATACTATTTATAAATGCATTTCTAAAATATTGCTAATAGGATTAAGAGCTCCTTGGCTGAGATCATTTCCCCTGCCCAGTCAGCTTTTGTTAAGGGGCAGAGGATCTTGGAAAATATTTTTCTATCTCAGGAGCTCCTTCAGAATTATCATAAGTAGAGTCGTGGCCCCCGGTGTGCTCTTAAAGTTAACATTATGAAAGATTATGAAAATGTGAGATGGGACTTTATGATTGTGGTTCTTAAGTGTATGGGGTTCCCAAAGAGAATGGTTAATTGGATTAAAGAGTGCATTACATCCCTCAGTTTTTTTGTTAGTATCAATAGTGAGCTCAATGGTTTCTTTCGAGGGTAAAAGGGCATTAGTCAAGGGGACCTCTTGTCCCCTTACCTCTTTGTTATGGCAATGGAGGTGTTGGCTGGGATGCTTGTGAAGTATAGTTAGGAGTTACCTTTCAATTATCACTAGAGGAGTGGTAAAAATAAGATTGTCCACCTCTTCTTTGCTGATGATCTTATGGTCTTCTCAAAAGCTAAGGTTAACTCTGTTAGAGTTATTCGACAGGTTCTGGATGGCTTCCAAAAGTTGTCTGATCTTTCCCCTAGCCCTCAAAAGAGTGATATACATTTTTTCAGGGTTAATAGTGTTTTGAAGGAGATTTTGGATGTTCTTGGTTTTGGGGAGAGCTCTCTCCCTATTAGGTACTTAGGGGTTCCCCTCATTACTACCAAGCTTGCTTATCGGGATTGTAAGCCCCTCATTTATAGGATTTCTAGTAGGATTCGCGTGTGAACTAGTAAGTTCCTTTCTTACGCTAGCAGAGTCCAGCTGATAGGATCTATTCTCTTCTCCATGCAGGTCTACCAGTCCTCGGTGTTTATCCTTCCTAAAAAAGTGTTTCGCGAGGTTGAGAGTTTGTTTGAGGCCTTTTTGTGGAGTAACCCTGATCTGAAGTCTTCTGGGTCTAAAGTTACTTGAGAGGAGGTGTGTGTCCCTTAGAAAGAGGGCGGCCTTGGAATTAAATCTCTGATTTTTTAGAATAAAGTTGTGGTGGCCAAGCATATTTGGTTTTTGTTAAAAGCTCCATAGTTAACCTCGTGGTGCTGGAGGAAGCTCCTTCATCTTAGGCCTTTGGTTAGACGCTTTATCTAATATGAGATTAGTAATTGGGAAGATACCTTTTGTGGCTTGACCCTTGGCATCCTTGGGGTCCTGTGGTTGTGGCCAAGGGATCGAGGATAGTATATGATTCTAGGATGAGTCTGGATGCTAAGGTTAAACAGATCGTGGATGGAAACCATTAGAAATGGCCTTCTACTATTACTTTGGATCTCCTGGAGATGCAGAGGGGGGTTTGTTTTCTTCCAGATGCATGTCGGTGTGATAAGATTAAGTGGAGTCTTAATGGCAATAAGTTTACTATTGGGTCCCTGTGGGAGGAGATTCGCGTCCATAAGCCGGCACCTTTATAGAGTAAATTGGTGTGGTTTAAGCATCATATTCCTAGGGTCAGCTTTATTCTCTAGGTTGCTGTTAGAGGCCGCTTCAGTACGGGGGATCGGCTTCAATTGTTTGGCCTCAAGTGTGATGTCAAATGTTGTTTGTGCACCGGTTCTTTAGAGTCTCATGATCATTTGTTCTTTGCGTGTCCCTTTGCTTAGGCCATTTAGTTTAAGATCTTAGCTAAGTGTAGGATCATTTGGTATGAGGTTTCTTGGATGGCATTGAGGAATGCTTTTGCCACAAGGGTGGTAGGAAAAACCTTGGGTGCTAGTGTGAAGAGATTAGCATTTTCCTTCTCTGTATATTGTTTCTGGAGGAAGCGTAACCTTAGAAAGTTCCAGGGTAAGAAGAATGGTTGGGAGAGAGTTCTGAGGGATATCCTTGAGATGATACGAGCGAGGCTCTCCTATTTGAGGAGAGTGCCGGTCTCTCAGACTAATATGGATATCCAGGGTGAATGGTGTCTGGTGATGGATATCTTTTCCACTAATGCCTTTTATTAACTGTCTCATGTTTGCTGCAGCTAAGTAGCTTTGTAAGGATGCTTGTGAGCTTTGTCTCTTCCTCCTTTTTTGGAGGGTCGAGTGATACAGTTATATTGAGTGAGTGGTGTGAGGTTTTTACTAACTTTGTTCGTTCTTTTGACAGATTTTGGCGTTAGAGTGCAAGGTTTTCGAGATTTGCTTCCCTCCTTTCCTTCGGAGTGGCGGGTGATATATAGTTCCTGAGTGAGTGTTGTGAGGTGTTTTGTACTAATCTTTAAATTGTGTTTATTACTATGTGTAGATTGGTGGCACGCTCCGGATGTTGGTTTTGTTTCTCATCTTTGTTGGAGCGTTGAGGAATACACTTGCATTGCTAGTTTAATCTCTTCCTTATTGGGAGTTTTGCCTCTTTTTTTTTGTTGGAGGACAGAGTGATTCTCTTTGTGTGGAGTATTGCGAGATTTGCTGTGTGTGTGTATTTGTGGGTTCTCTTTATGCTCGTGCTTTTTTTTTTTCTCCTCAGGTCTCGAGTTCTGGCCTATCCTCGGAGGAAGAAGTCATGCTTGTGAGTAGAGTCCATGGTCTCTATCTTGGTAGGCATTTTTTGGTTCTTCACTACATGTTTTGATCCCTAGCTATGAGGGGTGTTCATAGCCTTTTGATACGCCAAGCCCTCATATGTAGATTGTTTTGTAACACCCCGGTACTGACCTTAGTTGTAATAACCCAATTTATAATGACCAGTGTAGCGATTCAACCCAAACCCCAACATTAGCGATGGTTAGTTGACAAGATCATAGGTCGTTAGAAGGATGGTAACCCTAACTCTGCTCGAAAACTCTAATTTGATCCGAAAATCTTAAAGTGATCAAATCCTCAAAGACAAATCCCTAATACTTAGAAAAGACTCCTAGCATCCTTAATTAAGTAAATAATATAAAATATTAGATTAAAAATAAAAAATTCTTATAATTATGGTAAAATGACCATTTTATCTCTAGTACAGCAAAAAATGTTAAAAATTTAAAATTTAACACATGGACACTCTAAATCAGATATTTAAATATAATTATATAATAAAAGACAAAATAATAACAAAAAATAACAAAAATGCCCTTAGTGGCCGGTCACATTGGAGCTTGTGCCCAAAAAGTGACTTTTTTATTTTTTTAAGCTTAAAAATGAGAAAAAATTATATCAATTAAATATTATTATGACCCAAAACTTTTTATACAAGTAATATACATAATAATATAATAATATAGGTTAACAAAAATAAATAAATTATTATTTAAAATCGCTACACAATAACTAAGTCAAAAAGTTAATTCTTATCAAACTATTTTAAATTGACTTAAAAGTCTACAACTATTTAATTAATTGCTACAAAAATTATAATAATTCATGAAAAAACTAAATTAATTATAAACACATTAATATAATAGGTTTTAGTAGGTTAAGATACCAAAAAGATATATAAAATTAATATTTTATGTATCTTCTTGCACAAAATGGTACTAAAATACAATTTAAAAATCCTAAATTAATACAAATCAGATCTTGAGCCACCTAAGTCTGCCATGGCTGAGCCCCACCTGCCAAAATTGATTTCTCAATGTCTCAAATAGCTCACACCTCTCATGTAACCAATAGAAAATAAAGAAAATTCAAAATAAAGCTTGGAAAGTAATTATTATGTCTCTAATGCATTTTTATTATAAAAATACAACAAAACACCCTTCTCTACATGTATTTTCGGCTGAGGATGTTAGGGAGAGAACCACCAAAAATTTTCTAAGTCTTCTCAAGGGAAGAAAAAGAGAATAAGAAAGAAGGAAGGAAGGAGAGGCTAGGAAGTTCAAGGTGTGAGTATTAAATCTAAGTCCCACTCCTCTTCAACCTTTTGAGCATTAAATAACATAAGTAAACTCTCTAAAATCCTCTTATATTCTCCCTTAAGATAATATTCAATCAATCTCTATAATCAACTCTAAGAAAATAGAACAAAAAATAAGTCAAAAAGGCGTCGTAGAAGTAGTTTATGGGCTGTTTATGTATGAATAAGCCTTGTATGTGTTTATAAGTGTATATTTTTGAGTTTTATAGCCTAAACATGTTCTGAAATTTTGGTTTATGTGCGTTTATAATATGCATGCAAAGAAACCACACAAAAATAGACACCGCATGAGTTAAGCAACTAAATCGCTAGGTAACCTAATTTTCTGGGCTTATCTACTTTCTATCACGAATTTTAAAATATCATAACTAATTTTAAAAAAATGATCTTAAAGTGATATTTATGTCTACACCTAGATTTTTTAGTTTTCTTTCATAACAAATTGGTTTAAAGTGATTTCGTTGAGTAGAACTCCATGTATGTCATTTTTGCTAAAGAGTGTCAGATCTTGACCACTCTGAGTTGTAGACCTAAAAACCATAAGTTAGAGTGAGAACTGAGCTTGGGTCACAACATAAAATCTGTAGATAATATATTTATCTTTTTTTTCACCAAAAATGAGGCAAACATATGAAGGCTTGATAGGTCAAAGCCCTTACCAAAGTCATTGTTGAGATTCAGTAACTGAACGACCTTTTTGTTACACATTTTTGTGAGACCAGAAACCTACCTTTTTAAAAGCCAAATCCAATAGTGATAAATATGAATAATGTATCTAATATATTAAACTAAATACTGAGAAAAAACTAGTCCAAAATACCGTTGTATGATACCCTAAAAGTTTTGAGCATTCTCTGTTAAAAACACATTCTGCAGATCCTTTTTAGGCTGACTGAACCCTTTTTATAAATTGGCTAAAATTTCAAACCTTTTCCAAATAACTTGATCTAGAGCAAAACATGAAACTTGTAGGGGACACCTTAAACTAAAATCTCACCAAAAATCAGACATAGAGCCCTTGAATTGATGCTCCAAAATAGTGGTCAACAGAGGCCCAATTTCTGTATTTTTCTCTGTAAATTGCTGAACGAATTTTACTTAAATAAAATAAATGACCCCCATGCCGTAGGATCTAATCTTAGTGATAAACATAAAAGTTGTAGAGAATATTTTTATCTAAGAGGTGTTAAAATATCAAAATTTAAATCTAGGTCTAAGTACTTAAAAGTATTGTCGCGACTTTAAAACTAGCAATTAAACTTTTATCTAAAATTGGCTAAGTATTCGAATGACGTGTTACTTATGGAACTTGAGTGCGTGAACCTTATATGAACTTTTTAAGTAATTAGTATGTGAAAATGATGCTTTTGATGAAATAAACTCATACCGATGGTTTGATTTTATGTTGCATAAATTATGCTTATGTTTCGCATGCTTGTACTTGAGGTTTTAACAAGTTGTACCTTGTGCTATACCATATGTTATGCTATTATCAATTGTACACGGGAAGTATATTGCACATCATGAGTATTCTGACATTTGCAGCTTGGGTTATCGGAGTCATTTCTGTATCTATCGTGGTGGGTTGGGTTCTATTTAAATTATTCTTTTCTTGGCTCCTAGTCTAGGGCGTCCATGGTAGCCATTTTTGTAACTATTTTGGAATATATTCCCTCTGAGTACCCTGAGTGTGTCCCCAGTGTTTCAAAAGAAAGATTTGTTATTTATGAATACTGTTGGGTATCACGGGTTCGTCACTAGCACTCTAATTTTATTAATTAAACCTTGGGTAGATACTAAGCAAGCAACCTAGTTTTTAATGTGGCAATAATATAAAGTTTCATCACGGCAATAACAATAAGTTCCTGAGGCGGCAATAATATAAAGTCCCATCACGGCAATGACAATAAGTCCCTGAGGCGGCAATAATATAAAGTCCCTTCACGGCGATGATAATAAGTCCCTCAGGTGGCAATGACAATAAGTTCCATCACGAAGATAATAATAAGTTCTTGAGGCAGTAATGACAACAAGTCCCATCACGGCGATGACAATAAATCCCTGAGGCGACAATAATGGTAATAAGTCCATACAAGTAATGGAAATAAGTCCTAAAGTGGAACTCCTATTTTTATTTCTGGATTCAAGTCAGGTTGGGCATCTGTATTATATTCATTTGCATCGCGCACTGGCACAATTATTCTTATACATGCTTACCCTGTTGAAAAAGTTAAATTGTCTGTCTCTTTAGCCTTAAATTATGTTGGGTATTATACGATATGTATTGTAGAATATTTTGTTGTAAGTTTTTTAGGCGGTTTAAAAAATTTGCTTCTAGGCTTTGGCTCATGGCATTCGTGCCACAGATGAGTGTGATGAGTTCTTTGAGAAAGTCGCCCCCGAAGAAGAAGACGAAATTGAATAACAGAGTGAGTGGCAGGAGCTAGCGGACCCCGACAATACTAGCTGAAGAATTAAGTTTTTACCTTTTGTACTTTTTTGTTCGGTTACCACGAGAGTATTGTAAATTTTTGTTGAATCTGTTGGAGAAACTGTAATCGTTATGTACTTTTAATTAGTTTCAAACTCTTAATGATATATTATTTATGATATTTAAATATGAATGAATGGCTAGAATATTCCCCTTATCTATACTTATGTATGTCCCGATGTGCCCGGAGGACGGGGCGTCACATGTTTTCTCTGTGCTTCTTTGGGTTATCTTTATGTTTATTTGTTGGGTTATGTTTTGGCTGGTTTGTACTTATTGTAATCTCCCAGGTAGTGTATATAGCCTTCCTCTACGGCTTGTGTAGAGTCTCAGGTGCGTGCGTTGGGGAGTGTATGTATTTTGTTTATGCTTTGTGGCTGAATGCTAATTTTTGGTCATCATTTTTTTTTTGGCTTGCCGAATTTGGCTTTCTCTGTATGCCAGTTCTTGGGCAATTTTTTTAGTTTCTCCAAAATTGGCTGGGCTTTGTTCCCCTGGGCGTAGCTTAGTAGTTTACATTATTCTTATGAGCTTAGCATTTGAATGCTTGCTTGCTTCAAAGGTAGCAGTTTGAATAGGTTATGGCGTTAATATTTCCCAAAAACAGGGTGTGGCATTTCCTCGACTGGGGCTGTTTTGTTGGCCAGGTTTTGTTGCCTCATCTGGGTGGGTCGGTTTCTATTGGATCCTGCTCTTGATGTATTTTGATTTAGGTTATAGTTTGTAATTTTTGCTATGATAGGTGGTGTCGATTCCTCGCCCATTACTTTATTAAGTTGTGGCCGGGACATTGCTCTTACCCAGTTGTTTTATTTTGGTTATGACTTAGCCTAAAGCCGGGTTTTTTGGTGCTACATTGGGTTTTGGATTTGTTTTTGCTTGTGCTTTGGGTTTGTAAGGCCCAGGGTTTTGCCCCTTGTAAACATGTAATTTTTTCTTTTCTTTTATGTCACAGTTAATTATTCAAAAAAAATGACATTTTAAGTTGTGTGCCCTTTAAGGGTGATTGTTAGCCTATAATGGAATTTTGAGTTATTGAGTAATTTTGTGTGTTAGAAACTGTTAGATTGAATTGTGGCTATAAAGCCTTATTATGATAAGTTATATAGTGACTATTAAACTTTATTCTGAGAAAGTTAGATATATCCTATGAGATAAATGTGTTAAACTGGATGTGGTACTTTCATATCTTTTGTTAAAGATTTATAAACTATGTTGAAGTTAATAGGTTACTCAAACTGTGTGATTATTTTATCTTGTTCATTATAATATTAAGTGTGCTCTCCTATAATCCTTCTGGTTACAGATGGCAGGTTCTGTTAGAATGTTAGTCCACCACTGTCGAATGTCTTTTAGGCTTGGGTTCGAAGCTAGATGATATCTTTTGATCTTTTTGAAATGTCTTGTAAGACATGATGTATTGAAGTGAAGTTTTAGTAATTTTTGATGTACGGGATGGAATTTCCCCTGAACATATGCTTTTAAGCATCTATGAATAGAAGTTTTCTTTGAAAATCAATCTTTGCATGAATGTTTTTATTCTTGATTACTCTTAAGTCTTGTTTAGTTTTCTTTAAGTCCACAAGAATGTTGTGGGATTCATGCCCCACCGTAGAGGTTGAGTACCTTGTGGGAGCGGGGTGTGACAGTGCAGGTTTATTTTTTCCCTTTCGTCCAGCAGGTGATGGACTTGTCTCAACTTCGGGCTGAGTGAGTCCCCCACTCTCTCGGTGAACTCGGGGGCAACCCCAGACGGTAGTTTAGGCCTTTTAGCTTATCCAAAACTAGCATGGGCCCTAGATAACTGTAGAAAGTCTCAGGTGACTTCCATCCACACCTCACCACGAGGTATACCATGGCATAGACCATCTCCCCAACCACGTAGTCTTATCGACAGTTTCGGTGGTTCTAATTTACTACCATCTCTGTTGTGTCCTCCTCAGGTGAAGGTTTGGCTGGGTCACACACTTCACTCATGGTTTATGCTGGGGATATACCCCAAAATATTCTTGTACCTCAGGACGCTCCCAACAACAAACATGACTAATAAGAGCAACTAACTCCGGTAAAACACGCACCCAACGATCAAGACAAAGGTACAACACGTGTAATGCACAAGGTACAACCCATGTAATGCACAAGATATAACTCATGTATTGCACAAGGTACGACCCATGTAATGGACAAAGTATGACCCATGTATTGCATCCTTTCCAATCATAAACTAAAATTTAACAATCATAATAAGCATGCTGTTTTTTTCCTTCTTTTTAATTACAACATTACACACCTGGTTTACAATAATTAAGTTACATTGAGTACATGCAATTAACAACTTAGGCTAGGTAAAATTCAACATTTTTTTACTGAATTTGTAACATGGTTTTAGAGCATCTAGGCATCATAAGAGTTTCTGATTTTTGGACAAAAACCAAATTAGAAGATTTCCTACAACTCTTATGAAGAATACTCTTCGAATTTTTTAATAAAAATTGGTGATTTAAATACCACAAGGGAAAAAGCCAAATCTTCCCTAAACCAAACACTAAAAATCTCTAAATTTAACTCAGTAAAAAAAATCTATTTGGGGTATCAATAGATCTCTAAAAAACCTAATTTTTGGATATGTAATAGATTAAGATGTCCTCTAGAGATCTTATGGAGGACACTTAGTCTAGTTCTTAAGAAAATATTTGAGATTTAGTCCTCACAAAAAAGAACTTTTCCAATTAGCATTTTAAACTCCGAATTTATAATTTCCATACTCAAAAACAAAGAGTATAAACTTATTTTGGGGAATCAAATGGGCTCTATAAATCACAAATTTTGAACAGAACCTAAATTAAATGTCTCCTAACATTTTTATGAATGACACATTTTTTTATTACTAATAGAAATGGATGAAATAACCTTCATAAGAAAATGTGATAGAATCAACCCAATGAGACAGATTCAATCCAACGATTTTGAAAATAAGTTTGACATATCAAATAGTAATAAAAATACCTCATTTTTTGTGGGTAAATAGAAAAATATGTTAGGTACAATGTTTATGAAGAAACCTTTTCATGAACAAACTTCAAAATTTTAGTTTTGACCTCTGCAACATGGACTGATTGGAAACCATTATGTTTTGGGAGAAAATCAACATCTCAGCAATTATACGTCCAAAATCACTCCAAAAAATTTTTAAATGAAAGGCAAGACAAATATCTATCTCAAGACATAAAATTTGATGAAAAGAAATTTTCTAAAATTAATTAAAAATGTTCAAAATTGGTTCCAAAAATCAACAAATTCTGGGACAGAACCAAAACTTGATTCATCTTGTGTTTAAACATGCTGCATGTCATGAATTCATATATTTTTTGGCATAGATCATGTTAAACACATAATAATCAAACTTCAGCAACTTCATAAAATTAAATAGCATGGATTTCTCATCACATTTTAAACACAAACTTTACAACAAAATATAACAACTCCTATTCTTGGTTCTAGCCTATTACTAACCAACTTTTCTTAGAGTTCTTTGTTTAGGTCTTTAAAGAGTGAATTGGGAGAGTTATGATTTGGCTTTAGAATAGAAGATTTATAGAGTTTCTTACCTTAGAGGAGTTGATTTCAAGGTTTGAAGACCAAGGATTTGGCTTTAGTGCTATGAATGGACCTTCCCCTCTCTTCTTTCCTCTTCTCTTCTTTCTTCTCCAACACTTAGCAAAATCTTGGAGACTAGAGGTGGTGGTTGGCCGACTAAGGGGTGGAAGAAGGCTTGGTTTTATAGAGCTTCATGCAGTGGAAGTGTAATCATGCTAAGTGTCATAAGGGTGATGCATTTGACCAATGGTTTTGTATGCATAGGTAGCGGATCGATATGACAATGCAATGGCATTGAGTAAGGGAGAGGGCCTACTGACAAGCCAAGAGGGGGGATTTGGTTCCAAATCTGATTTTGTGTGTTTTATGAGGTATTATGATGGTTTATGTGGTGTAATTATACAACGTTATTAAGAACAAATGTTTAAAAATTGATTTAATATATATTTTTAATTATTTTTTCTATGGAATAGTATTAAATTAATAATTTTATGATTAATTCACCAATTTCGGTATACTAGGTTTTATTTGATTTAATATAAATCTTGTAAAACCTTAATTATATTTGCATATATTCATATATTTATATTTATATACATACATGGGTTCAAGATTTATTGGAGACTTGGAGCATAGAATTTTATATTGGAATATAAAATGTATAAAATAAAAGGAAATTTTGGCTTGTCACATCCCCATGGTATGGCCAGCCATGGAGTCTTGTTGTCTTATTTTATTCTCACTCTCTTTTTCATTTTAATTGAAAAGTGGGACTAAAATTTTACATGTGTCCAATTTGGTCTTTTGTGCACATCTCTTCTTTATTTTGGATTAAATTGTAATTTTTCTTACCTTAGAGTTCTAGATTTTATTATATTTAGGATAATTTTAATAATTCCTTAGGTTGAAAGGTTTCTTTTCTATCTTAGGGTTTTGGTTCTAGGTTTAGCTCTCTAGGGTTTTCTTAATCTGACCCTAACTCTAAACCGATAACTTCCATCGGTTTATTGGTGCTAAACATGCGATTTAAAACCAAACCCTTACATAGCAGCAATTGTTCATTAAGATTTTGGATTATAGCAATGGTATAGCTTGCTGTTTTTTTATCTGTAAGAGTTGCATTGAGATGTAGGGTTTTTATGAATATTTCTTTTATGAGTGTCTAACCAAGAATGGTGAGATTGAGAGCTTGAATATTTGTGACCATTTGGCTGACTATATGGTATCTGTTGTTTTTAATTTAATCTTAGTACCTTGTTAATTATGTGATTGACATCCACTTAATTTCTTAATTGATTTATGCAGGTAGATAATGTATATGTATAGCTTAGGAAGAAAGAACATGCTGCAAATGCATTTCAACATTTGACCAAAAGGTTTTATTCAGATTAATTAGTTAGACTCTTATCCTGATATATGCCATACATATGTATATCAAAATAAACACGAACATCCATGTAGAGACACACATTGCTCTCAAGCGCTGCATATTTCTTAAACTCTGAATCAAAGGTTTAAATCTTTAGGTTCATCTGCTACACATGAGTTTCTTTTTTCTGGATTGCTTATGGAATTTATCAATTAATATTTTTTGGATTTTGGGTTGATAGCTTATTGTTAGATCTAGGCAACTTAAGAGTGGGGGTGAATTGGGTCTTTTCTAGCAATAAGAAAATTAAAACATTTTTAATTTTTTTTTAATATTGCAATAAAGCAAGGTATACAAGTATATAATCAATACAAATATTAAAATATGAGGGATAGATAAATAGAACCAGACACCAGGAATTTATAGTGGTTCGGCTTTATCCTAACCTACATCCACTCCTCAAGATCTCCCTTGAGTATTTTCACTATTTAGAAT
>JAOTRH010472530.1:0-26659 GCA_034768845.1 Heliamphora exappendiculata | reverse complement strand
GTAGTGCCTCGTCGTAGTGGGAGGGTTGTTCATCAACCTAATCGGTATATGTTCTTGGGAGAGTCTTTTGACAAGATTCCTGCAGAACTAGATACCGAGCCCTGTAACTATAATGAAGCACTACAAGACAAAGATGCAGATCTTTAGCAAATGGCTATGAATTCAGAGATAGAATCTATATATTCCAATCAAGTCTGGGAACTTGTTAAGCCACCCGAAGAGATAAAACCTATTGGATACAAGTGGAACTACAAGAGGAAGAGAGGAATAGACGGGAAGGTTGAAACCTTCAAAGCTAGGCTTGTTGCTAAAGGGTTCACTCAGAAAGAAGGGATCGACTATGAGAAAATCTTTTCGCCTGCTGCCATGCTTAATTCTATCTGGATTCTCTTATCCATTGCCGCACATTTCAATTACAAAATCTGGAAAATGGACGTCAAGACAGCTTTCCTTAATAGAGTCTTGACGAGTGTATCTATATGATACAACCAGACGAATTCATTGCAAAGGGCCAGAAGCACATGTTGTGCAAGCTTAAGAGATCCATTTATGGACTTAAGTAGGCATCAAAGTCATGGAACACTCAGTTTGATCAAGCTATAAATCCATATGATTTTGATCTGAGTTCGGATGAGTCCTGTGTGTATAAGAAGCGTGACGGAAGCATGGTGATCTTCTTAGTACATTATGTAGACGATATTTTTCTCATCAAAAATGATGTGGGGGCATTATCTACGGTTAAAGTATGGTTATCTGGGTAGTTTGATATGAAGGACTTGGGAGAAGCTTGTCACATCCTTGGGATCAAGCTTATGCGAGATCGAAAACAAAGGATGTTGGGCTTATCACAAGCAAAGTATATCGATGATAACCTTGCTCGCTTTAGCATGTAAGATTCCAAGAAAGGGTTTCTCCATTTCTGGCATGAAATTACTCTATCTAAGGATCAGTGTCCTAAGATACCTCATGAGATAGAGAAGATGAAGGCAGTTCCTTATGCTTCGACAGTAGAAAGTCTCATGTATGATATGCTTTGCACTAGACCCGACATCTGCTTTGCCATTGGCATGGTTAGCAGATATTAGTCTAACTCAGGGCTAGAGCATTGGACTACGGTAAAGGATATAATCAAGTACCTAAAAAGGACTAAAAATTATATGTTGGTTTACCAGGAAGACAGTCTAGTACCTTTGGGGTACACAGGCTCAGATTTCCAGTCTGACAAGGATTCCCATAAGTCTATCTCAGGATATGTGTTTACCTTAGGAGGTGGAGCTATACGTCGGAGGAGTATCAAGCAGTCCTACATTGCTTATTCCACCACGGGGGCCGAGTATGTGGCAGCCTCTGAAGCAGCCAAGGAGGCCATTTGGCTCAGGAACTTCCTAATGGATCTAGAGGTGGTACCTTCTGTTCAGTCGGCTATTACACTTTACTGTGACAATAGCGGAGCGGTTACAAACTCGAATGAGCCAAGGGTCCATAAGAAAAGCAAGCACATTGAGCGTAAGTATCACCTGATAGAAGAAATTGTACAGAGAGGTGATGTTGCTGTGACCAAGATTGCATCAGGAGATAACCTTACAGATCATTTTGCAAAGAGCTTACTGGCTAAGACTTTTGATAGTCATGTAGAGGGCACGGGAGTCAGATGTATGGCAGCATAGTTTTGAGTATAAGTGGGAGATTGTTATGGTTGGTATACTGAAAATCATGTTTTTAGTATTTAATTTTATTTTTAATAAAATTAGTTTTTTATTTTATAAGAATCTTCATGAGTAATGTATGTATATCATTTGTTTGTTATGCATGGATGTTCAATATTCTGTATAGTATTTAATCTGGTCTGTAGAGTACGGCTTACACACAGAAGATAAAATTTTAGATTATTACAGAATATAAGATTTATGTTCACAGTTTAGATGGAAATAGACATACCATCGGTAGGATTGTGGCACAAAGTCAGATAATAGCGTCGTCTATTATTTTGACTTTCTGTGCCAGTACACTTTGTGTGTATTGAACGAAATATTTGGGGTAATTAATTTAGTACTGACTACTAGCTATATAAATTAATTCACACCCCAAGGTTATTATGAATAGTGCTTATTCTCTTAATCCGGAAATAATTATTGATTTGTATATATTTAATATTCGTTATTTTGATTCATTAGAGGGTGCGATCTTATATGGTTCTATATTCTCGGTGAGTTGGATAGCGATATTATTTATTTGGCAAATATTAATTATTGATCGAATTCACGTCCCAAAAGATTGGGATTGACAATACCCCCTTAAGCGGAAGGGCTTAAGAAATATAAAGATGCCGATTAAATTAAATTGTCAGTAATTAAATTTAATTGACGGGTATCTGAAATCTTAACGTGGGGAGAAATGGTAAGCATTTAATAAAAGGAGCTCAATGCAAGAAGGTATTGAGATTATGGATCAGAGTGCAATTATAGTTCTTTCGTGGTATGAACTATAATTCAGTATTTTATGAAAATTGTAAAAATCGCTTCATTTTTCCATAATTGCAGAAAGGGCCTGTAGGTATCTGTGTTCCACTAGAAGTCTTACTCATAATTACTCCCCAAGTCCCTGCTGTAGCCCTATATATATGTGGGTAGGTTGAACCAGTTTAGATTAATTTTTATATCATTATTGATATATTATTTTTATCTTTTAAGACTTAAAAATATATCGGGGTTCTACCAGTATGAGTTCTCGGAGGATCGTAGCCCACACTACGTTCGAGGATCGCATAAGAGAATACGGTAGAAGATCTGATTGGGGCTTCAACTCGGAATTAAGTCGTAGTTGAAGATTAAATCGACAAAAGGTATTATTCTAAATTAACTTTGGTTGCACGGGTTTATTTTTGATCGTTCGACGTCAAAATTTTTATCTGGAGCCCTTTTTGACTTCTTCCGGTCCAGTTAATTTTTAAATCGAAAATCGTTTTACAAAAACAACGATCATGGAAGTATTACCTCCAACATATACGTGCTTTTGTACTTATAAAACTTTGGTTAGTTTTATTCATGCATGTTATAGAATGAATATGTTATCCTATGTGGCCTTTTGTGGGTGTCGTGCATCTAAAGTTTTGATTTTATATATGCATGTGTTACATTAATTAAAACTCTAATTTTAAAGATACATTACTTGGGGCGGATATTGGTCCCTCAGTGAAAGTCTGTAAAGATACATTAGTTGGGGTGGATATTAGTCTTACGGTGAATGTCCGTGAAGATGCATTAGATAGGGCAGTTATTGGTCCTTCGGTAAAAGCCCGAGAAGATATATGTTGACTTTCGTCGATAATGCACTAGATAGGGCGAATATTGGTCCTTCAGTGAAAGCACGAGAAGATGCATGTGTTGTGTGTGTTGCATGGGTTGCATGTGTTGCGTGTGTTGCACGGGTTGTATGCACAGGTGGCATGTGTTGCGTTGTATGGGATGCATGTGTTGAGTTGCATGAGTGGCATGCGTTACGTGGGTTGTATAAGTTAGATCTGGCTAACGATGCTTTAGTTGGGGCAGATAATGGTCTTATGATGAAAGTCAATGTAGCTATATGATAGGGGCGTATGTGGTCCTACGATTTTATCCCGTGAAATTATATGTTAATTCTGAATGTGTTGCGTTGTATAAATGGTGTGTGTTGCATGTGGGGCTCGTGGGAGTCTTGATTCGTAGGAGTCAATCTTTGCTGGTGAAGCATTCTACTATATATATCAAATTATTTTCCAGGCTTTGATGAGTCATGATACAAAACCATTTTCAAAACTATTTTTTTTAGACTCTTGGGAGTTCTTATATAAAACAGGTTTTCAACTGTTTTCTTCTAGAGCTCGTGTAAGTTAAGATATAAAACCGTTTTTATGGCTCTTGTGAATCGAAAACTGCACCTCATTTTCTGAGCATGTTTTATTTATATTGCATGCTTGTCTAGTTTCTGCTAAGCTTTGGCTCACGGTGTGAAATTTGAAATATTTTTCAGATACTGGTCATGCAAGTTGATTCGAGAATGCCAGAGTGGCAAAATATTTATAGTCTTTCTTTTTGTTCTTGTAAACCATGTATGTTAACATGTATCGATGTTGGAACCGTGTTCTGTAAGCCTTTTTGGCAGATATATTAAATACATGTATACTTTAATTTGTGAATAAACATCGAGTTGGGTGTGTCATATTGTTGTTTATGGGTGTTTCATGTGACTCGGAGTTTGAGGCATGACATAACAAATTAATTTGCACTATACAATTTTATAACTAATGGACATTGATTCAGATTTAAATGAGTAGAAAATGATTTGATGACCTAAAACTATGATAATGGAGGTAAAATACTTGTTGTGTTAATATGAACATAACTACGTGAGAAATGGTTTAGTAAAATGGTTGCAGTTAATTGAAGTGGATGATATATATATTTAGAGGAAATCATGGAAATACACTTGAACTATAATAACGAATTGAAAACTGGAATATGTAATGGTTAAAGAATGTGTTGAAGACAAGTAGTTATAATAAAAACCCGATTGATATGTTGAGGAAATGACTTGGATGATTAAAGTGTTGGTGATGCCAATTAATCAATTAACTTGAAATTTATGAATTAAGTTAATGTATATTGGAGACTTTACCTATTGAATTAAACATGGTAATCCAATAAAAAATTGATACATGAATGGTTGAATACATACGTGTGTGTGAGTTGTGGTTATTGACGGTTATAAAATATGATTTAAGATTGATATTGGGAGATGAACTCCTGGTTGATTAATGATTATTGGTACAATGAATCAATTATTGAACCGAGGATGATCGATGTGTATGCGATAAGTTAGGCTTGACTAGCTCCGCAGTGAAAGACCAAAAATTTGCGCAAGTTGGGTACCACGCCCCTCGGGTTAGCCCCCATAAAACGTACGTAAATGTGTCGTGGTGAGTTATAGAGTTATCTATTAGTCAATGGCTTCGCGTAGCCTATTGGGGGGAACAAGGAGGGGTTTCTATAAGCTGCACCTGACATCGGTTCAGTATTTGGTTTATTGAATTGGAAGTGAAACGTGGAATAAGAATTGAAGAATGTGAAAGAAAGTAATGGTTTTAATATGAATAAGAGTTGAATTAATAGTTTGGTAATTGATTAAGAGAAAATAAAAATAAAAACAAGAATTGAAGAATGATAAAGAGAATGTGTAATTAATGTGAGGAAAAGAAAAGGGAAGTATTGAAAGTTTAATGGTTAAATGTGTGAGATCCTGACCCGTTTTCTTTTTTTTTGCATTTTTGGACGCGCGTTATGTGTTTTCGTTGTAGCATGTTTTACTGCTTTTGATGCATGATTGGGCTTAGATATGTATGCGGGGTAGGTTCCCGGGGCCGTTGTGGCGCGATTCTCTAAAAATTTCAAAAAAATACATTTTGGAGACCAATACATATATGGAATTAGATATATTCATAAAGATATTTTTCAAAACTTTTTTAGTAAGTTTTTCATTTTCTCTGTGCCTTCTCTCTAAGTTCTTAGGGGCCCAGGGCTCAGTTTTCGACAATCAGACTGCAGATTCTTGGTATTGGCATCGAGGGCTACGCAACCGTCTAGTCAGATTTCAATTTTGCAAAGCTCGATTTTGCACGTGCTTTGAGGCATCGAGTTTTTAACTCACCGAGGTAGGATTCTAGATCTATATGTAGTATAAGGGTGCTGTGGGTAACCGGGTGTTTTTTTACTGGTTAGATCTCCGTAGATATGACTTTGTATCAAAATGGGTTTTTGGGGTATAAAACTCTTTTTTAGCAATTTTTGTGGATGAAATCGGGTGTTGGGAGTTTCTTTTGAGGTCTCGGTGTTAGGCCTAGATGTGTCAGTGTTCACAATTGTTGAATCGGTGCTCGAAAGTGTCGATTCGAGGCCTGGAGGGTTGAACCCGTAGCTCAAAATCGTTTTCTGCCGAGGTTCGATCGACTGAACCATGGGGTTCGATCGACTGAAGTCTGGTTTTGGGGTTCGGTCGACCGAACCTATGGGTTCAGTCGACTGAACCATGTGGGTTTACGTTTTGTGGTTTCCAGTAGGGTGTTCGGTCTACTGGGAGCTTGGGCTCGATTGACTGAACCTGTGGGCTGTTGGTTTGTGGTTTTGGGTTGGTTTCTGGGTTTCTGACTAGTGTCTTATGGTATTCAATTGATTAATTTATGAGAATTACTTGATTTAAATACCTGTGGATTCCTTTTGGGGTTCGGTTGGTCATGTGGTGGTTTCGGGGGTTCGTGTTGTGATCCCTGGGTGTTTGTTTAGATGCTGTCCTCGGGTTGTCGTGCATGATTAGGTTTTGGGTGTTGTAACACAGTCACGTGCATGACGGTTATGCATGGGAGGTGGGGTTTTGATGAGAACCACGATTGTGGGCTTGGTGTTGGCCTTTGGTTAGGTCGAGTTATGTAGGTTTGTTGATCATGTTGGTGCGTATGAACGTCGTGGGTCCTAATTTGTGGATGTCGGGTTATGTGAGGAGTGGCGTCATGGTGTGAGGTTACATGTTGTTATGTACTTTTATATCTATTTATTTATGCATGAAGTATGTAAGTGGATTACATAGTTTGTTAGCGTTATGTATAACATGTTTTATGCTTAAAAACCTAGAGTTTTATAGGCATGTGACGTGGTTTGTGGAATGTCGTGTTGATACATGGTTATATGCTTTAAATCCTATTTTAGGTTTGCATATGTGTATGATATGGTTTAGATGAATTTGTGATCCAGTAGATGTAAATCCTAGTTGATGATGCATGTTTGCGTGCGTGGATGTATGAGGTAGGCTGTGAGAACCGGAGATAGAGGTAGGCTGTGAGAGCCGGTGGATGAGGTAGGCTATGAAAGTCGGTGTCGAGGTAGGCTGCGGGAGCTGATATGTGCGCTCTGTCGGCTGAAACGAGGTCCTGACGAGGCACTCATGTGTGTTTGTGGTATCCGAAGGCTGAAATGAGGTCCTGAGGAGGCATATGTTTCATGGATTGCATGTACCACATTTTGGGACGAATAGACCAATTTTCTTAAAACTGTTTTATCGGCCTGCGGGAGCCGTAATACTAGATTTGTTTTTAAAACTCTGATGAGTCCACAAATGGTTTTTATCCTCGCTTTCCTTTGCATGTGAAAATGGTTTTTTGGCTGTGGTGAGTCGTGATCTAAAACTGTTTTCAAACTATTTTTAATGGCTTAAAAGAGAGTCGATAATTGTACTTCTTTTATCGAGCATGTTTAGCTTATTCTGCATATATTGTTTAGTATCTGCTGAGCTTTGGCTCACGGTGTGGGATTTGCTTTGTTTAGGTACCGGTCACGTAGGTTGATAGGTGCTATAGGGCGGAAGATTGTAGTCTTCTTTTTTGTTAGCTTTTTACATGTGTGTTATAACTTGTTTTCGGGCATTGGAGCCGTGTAATGTTGTCATTTGGCATTTATATACGATGCATGTATGGTTTATTTTGAGAGTGTTTTCTCGGTTGGGTATCATGTCTAGTTGTTTATGGGTGTTTCACGTGGCTCAGTGTTTGGGGCGTAACAACTTGGTATCAGAGCTCTGAGTTTGAATACCTATGAGCCGTGGGAAGAGGTTGCGTCACCGTGTGAGGTTGATTGCGTGTGATTAACTGCATGTGTTTAGATGTTTTGATAACATGAACGCGATAGCATGCGAGTCTTATGTGAACGATGTGTATATGTGAGTATGGGGGTGGAACTGTGGGATTGATTAGTCTTGTCTTTGGGCATTTGGATTAACAAACTTGGGAGCCAAGTTAGAAACGTGTTTAGCAGACGTGATTTCTATCAGGGAATCTGAGTAGGTTATCCAGATTGACATGTCATTCTTGTTGGTTCTCCTCGATATATGTGGAGTTATTTAGCATGAACCTATGTGGTTATGTGATAGCATGCTATGTGTTTTGCGTTTATGCTCATGCCATGTGATGCATCTTATATGTTGTTTGCTTTCATATAGATGTGATGTCGGCGAGGAGAGGGCGAGGCCGTGGTCGTGGTTGTGGCCATGCTGGCCAAGGGGATATCCCTATCCCTGATGCTAGGGATGCTAATGCTCCTCAGGGACCGTTGGACGCGACGGAGCTGTTGCAGGTGCTAGTTGATTCTATCCAGCAACTGGTTGCAAGGGGTGAGCCTGCTAGAGAGAGGGAGGCGGTGACTGAGGCGAGGGTTACAGCTACGATGCGGGAGTTCCGGCGTATGGATCCGCCTACTTTTGTAGGAGATCCTAATCCTCTTTTGGCGACGGAGTGGTTGGAGTTGACGACTCAGATTCTGGACACATTGCAGATTGTGGAGGATGAGATACGAGTTTCCTTTGCCACCTTTCAGCTAAGGGGTGATGCTCATGCATGGTGGAGATATGCCAGGGGCAGAATAGGGGCCACATGGGCAGTTTTTACGAGAGTGTTTCTAGAGAGATATTTCCCAGCTTCGAGGAGGGACTTATGTAGGGAGGAGTTCTATTCTCTTACCCAGGGGACCATGGACATCATGCAGTACGAGGCCTGATTTACGAGCTTATCTCGATTTGCACCAGAGGTGGGGTGCACAGATGAGTTGCTTTCGATGAGGTTTGAGCGGGGTCTGAGGCCGACGATCAAGGAGTGAGTGGCCGTGATGGGATATCATGTGTTCAGACAGTTGGTTGAGGCAGCAGCAAGGGTTGAGAATGCTTTAGTTGAGACTTGAGCATCGAGGGAGATCAGGACTTCACAGGGTGGGGCAGAGGCGCAGACAGGTGGACGCTCCAGCAAAAGGTAGAGGTCCTCCAGTTCTAGCTTCTACCCATCTGGATCATAGCAGTTTTCAGCACCGTCACCATCTGTGGCTTCGTCTGGGAGGCCGGAGCAGAGGGAGTTGACTTGTTTCTGATGCAGGCAACCTGGACAACGTGCAGCGGATTGCTTACAGTCAAGGTCATCGCAGAGTTTGGCACCAGTGCAGCAGCAGGGGAGGGAGCCGCCAGTTTTCTATGGGTGTGGATAGTCCGAACATATTCGTAGGAATTATCCTCAGGGAGGCAGTGCGCCGAGTGAAGAGGACACACCAGTGGGTTCGTATGTGCCAGGTTCAGCTGCGTACCGACAGCGGCCTTCTAGCGTCCAAGTTTCTCGAACGATAGACAAGGGAACTTTAGTTCAATCAGTGCGACAATCGACGGTGCCGAGTACTGGTGGATAGGACAGAGTGGGGTTGCCCCGAGTGTATTCTCTTGAAGCTCGCGGTTCTTCGAGGGAACCGGTCATGCCGGAGGATGCTGATATACCTTCAGCGAGCAGAGGTACTTTCTGAGTCTGTAGGCTTTGGGTCAGATTCCTCATTACATCTATTTGGGGTTGGTTATGGATCCCGTGGATGGTGTGCTGTGTTGAGGCAGCGGTTGGTGAGGATGTGAGGTTAGGAGTGTTATAGATCCTGAGTCCTTGAGATAGTTGGCCATTGTTTAAGATGCTTGACCATGTTTGACTATATCCTAGGAATGGTTTGGCAGGCCATCTCATGTGTATGTGTCGGTTGCGATCGACGGTTTGTTGTTTTGACCTTGAGTTGAATTTCGAGGGCGAAATTCCTTTAAGGAGGGTAGAGTTGTGAGACCTTGACTCGTTTTTTTTTTCGGCATTTTTGAGCGCACGTTATGTGTTTTCGTTGCAGCATGTTTTACTGCTTTTGATGCATGATCGGGCTTAGATATGCATGTGGGGTAGGTTCCCGGGGCCGTGAGCCGTTGTGGCGCGATTCTCGAAAAAAAATTTAAAAAAATATTTTGGAGACCTATAAATATATGGAGTTAGATATTTTCATAAATATATTTTTCAAAACTTCTTCAGTAAGTTTTCCGTTTTCTTTCTGCCTTCTCTCTAAGTTCTCGGGAGCCCGGGGCTCAATTTTTGACGATCAGACTACGGATTCTTAGTATCGGCATCGAGGGCTACGCAATCGTTCGGTCAGATTTCAATTCTAGCGAAGCTTGGTTTTGAATGTGGTTCGAGACGTCAAGTTTTTAACTCACCGAGGTAAAATTCTAGACCTGTATGTAGTATAAGGGTTCTATAGATATTCGGATGTCTTTTTACCGGTTAGATCTCCGTAGATATGACTTTGTATCAAAATGGATTTTTGGAGTCTATAACTATTTTTTAGCAATTTTTGTGGATGGAATCGGGTGTCAGAAGTTTCTTTTGAGGTCTCGGTGTTAGGCCTAGATGTGTGAGTGTTCACGGTTGTTGAATCGGTGCTCAGAAGTGTCGATTCGAGGCCTGGAGGGTTGAACCTGTAGCTCGGAATCCTTTTCCACCGAGGTTCGATCGATTGAACCATGGGGTTCGATCAACTGAAGTCTAGTTTTGGGGTTTGGTCAATCGAACCTATGGGTTCAGTCGACTGAACCGTGTGGGTTCGCGTTTTATGGTTTCCAGTAGGGTGTTCGGTAGACTGGGGGCTTGGGTTCGATCGACTAAACCTATGGGTTGTTGCTTTGTGATTTTGGGTTGATTTCTGGGTTTTCGATTGGTGTCCTATGGTATTCAATTGATTAATTTATGAGAATTACTTGATTTAAATACCTGTGGATTCCTTTTGGGGTTCGGTTGGTCGTGTGGTGGTTTCGGGGGTTCGTGTAGTGATCCCGGGTGTTTGTTTAGATGCCGTCCTCGGGTTGACGTGCATGATTAGGTTTTGGGTATTGTAGCACAGTCACGTGCGTGATGGTTATGCACGGGAGGTGGGTTTTTGGTGAGAACCACAGTTGTGGGTTTGGTGTTAGCCTTTGGTTAGGTCGAGTTATGTAGGTTTGTTGATCATGTTGGTGCGTGTGAACGTCGTGGGTCCTGTTTTGTGGATGTCGGGTTATGTGAGGAGTGGCGTCATGGTGTGAGGTTACATGTGGTTATGTGCTTTTATAACTGTTTATTTATAGATGGAGTACGTAAGTGGATTACATAGTTTGTTAGCGTTATGTGTAACGTGTTTTATGCTTAAAAACCTAGAGTTTTATAGGCATGTGACGTGGTTTGTGGAACGCCGTGTTGATACATGGTTATATGCTTTAAGTCCTATTTTAGGTTTGCATATGTGTATGATATGGTTTAGATGAATTTGTGGTCCAGTAGATGTAAATCCTAGTTGTTGATGCATGTGTGCGTGTGTGGATGTATGAGGTAGGCTGTGAGAGCCGGTGGATGAGGTAGGCTGCGAAAGCCGATGGTTAACACAGGTTGTGAATGCCAGTGTCGGGGTAGGCTACGGGAGCTAGTATGTGCACTCTATCGGCTGAAACGAGGTCTTGACGAGGCACTCGTGTGTGTTTGTGGTATCCGAAGGCTTAAATGAGGTCCTAGGGAGGCATGTGTTTCATGGATTGCAAGTACTGCATTTTGGGACGGATAGACTAATTTTCTTAAAACTATTTTATTGGCCTGCGGGAGTCGTAATACTAGATTTGTTTTTAAAACTCTGATGAGTCGACAAATGGTTTTTATCCTCGCTTTTCCTTGCATGTGAAAATGATTTTCTGGCTCTGGTGAGTCGTGATCTAAAACTATTTTCAAACTGTTTTTAATGGCTTGAAATAGAGTCGAAAACTGCACTTCTTTTATCAAGCATGTTTAGCTTGTACTGCATGTGTTGTTTAGTATCTGCTGAGCTTTGGCTCATGGTGTGGGATTTGCTTTTCTTCAGGTATCGGTCACGGAGGTTGATCTGGAGGTGCTAGAGGGCGGAAGAGTGTAGTCTTCCTTTTTGTTAACTTTTTACATGTATGTTATAACATGTTTTTGAGCGTTGGAGCCATGTAATGTTGCCGTTTGATGTTTATATACAATGCATGTATGTTTATTTTGAGAGTATTTTCTCGATTAGGTATCATGTCTGGTTGTTTATGGTTGTTTCACGTGGCCCGGAGTTTGAGGCATGACAGAATGTGAAAGAGAAGTGGGTTAATTAATAATAATAGACGTGGTTTATGGAAAATAAGAGATGCAAAATAATAGAAGACGAACTAAATGGAAGAACATGTTATGATAATAAAATGGTGAAGAACTTGAATGAGAATGAATAAATTGTGAATCTATAACCTTATGGGAAAGGTGATGAATTAAATAAATGTGAGTAATGAGTTTAATGAATTGAAGCACTAAAAGTAAATGAAATCTAATACTAAATAAGGTGAAATGATAGAAAGGACTAATGGGTTTCAGGAAAAAAAAATTAAGATTGAACAAATGATTCTTTTAAATTTTAAAATATGTATAGATTATAACTCGGTTATAAAAATATTTCTTTTAAGTTGTTGCACAGCAACATATTCATTCATCCTTCACAGTCATGCATTGCACCTATTTTAGTATTACCCTACAAGTTTTGGCTGACGTATGTTGGATAAAGGTTTTTCAGGTTCAGATGATCATGAAAGGAAGAGTAAATGAAAGTTGAGATTCTTGAAGAGCATTATGAAAGGAAGGAGTAGATTTTGACATTTGATGTATAGATGTAAATCATATACCTATGTATTTGTTTCAAAATATTGTATTGGAAAACTTTATGGAAACTATGAAAATTGTTTTGGATTAATGTAATTATTATACGAATCTAGTGATATTCATATATGATTTAATACTCATGGAGATGAAAGCCATAGTAGTGAAATGAAGAACATTAGTCATTATGTAGTTCAAATTGTGATTGGATATTGGGATCTAGGCTATGTCTGAGTATAAATATTATTTGAGATTAACAGGTTGATAAATAATTTGGGATAGTCCGAAAAACATAGGAGACTGCCAAAATTTTTAGAAAATATACTTAGAATATTTTGGAGTTTGGGGATAAGTGATAACCTATAACAAATTAATTTCAAGAGAATATAATTAAAGAAGTTGTGGTTATATGCGGAAAGAGTTATTATGCGGGGATCACGTGCCTCGGGTCGAGGGTATGACACTATTCCCCCAACAGGCTACGCGAAACTGTTGGGTAATAAATAACTCTATAACTCACCACGACGATACTCGTTTTACGGACCTCACTTGAGGGGCACTGTAACGACTCTACTCGAATCCTAGTATTAGTGACGAACAGTCCACGAGACCACAGAGTATGAAAGAGATTCGAAACCCTAACTCGAATCAAAAACCCTAAATTCGGCCCGTAAATCCCAAAAATGTCCAAAACTCAGGCAACAAAACCTGAATACCCGGAGAGTCTCCCAATATTCTAAATGAAGTATATATCATGAAATAATGAGTTAAAAATAAAAAATTCTCATAAATAGGGTAAAATGACATTTTGCCTCAATTATAGCAAAAAGTCTTAAAAACTCAAATTTTGACACATGGATACCCTAAATCATGGATTTAAGTATAATTAAGTAGCAAAAGATAATATAACATCAAAAATAACAAAAATACCTCTTAGTGGCCTACCACCTTGGGAAGAGTGCCAAAAAGTATCTTTTTGCTTTCTTTTTAGCTTAAAATGATGAAAAATGTATTAAATTAAATTTTATGATGATCCAATACTTGTTGAACAAGTAATATACATAATAATATAGTGTTATAGGTTAACAGAAGCAAACAAATCATTATTGAAATTCATACACAACAAAATAAGTAAAAAAGTAATATATTGCCAAAATAGCTTAATTTGACTCTAAAGACTACATCTATTTAATCAATTGCTCTAAAAACTATGATCATACACGAGAATATAATATTTATTATAAACATACTAAAATAATAGGTCTCAGTAGAAAAAGACACAAAAAAGATACATCAAATTAATTTTTAATGCATTTTCTTGCACAAAAAGCACGCAAACCAATGCAAAATCCCTTGATTGATGTGGGGTAAGGTTTTTGTCCCCCAAGAAGCCCCTAGTTTTATTTCCCTTCCCCATATCTATTTTTTTCTCTCAAAACTTGAACTAAATTAAATGAACCCATGTGATGTGCAAGGAAAAAAGGAGAAGAAAGTAACCTTAATTAATCTTTTGTTCCCTCCATGTTCCCTGGCCCTTGTCTATATAAACCAAGCCAAAACACCCTTTTTTCACTTGATATTTTCGTGCATGTGAGGGAGAGAGACTGTTTGCCTAACCAGGCTTCAATAACCGATTTTGATGATAACAAACTTATTTATCTAATTGTGCAAATTGAGTGTGATTACAGGAAATATACATTTAGCTCAATTCAAGATATACAATGGAAGCCATGATGCATAATTCCAAATCAATATTATTTGGCGACTAGTTTTTGTGGAATAAAGTGCAAAAAAAAAGGATTGAGACATGAAGAGTTGAAGAACTTGTTGTAAATTTCTTTTTGTTAGGATCCTTGTATATGCTCATTATCTCTTGTTAAT
The DNA here is from genome assembly GCA_034768845.1 of Heliamphora exappendiculata. Lineage (NCBI taxonomy): Eukaryota > Viridiplantae > Streptophyta > Magnoliopsida > Ericales > Sarraceniaceae > Heliamphora > Heliamphora exappendiculata. Next base: position 12,240 of record JAOTRH010472530.1, on the reverse strand, counting down.
TACTTTGAACCTCATAGGAATCCTAAATATATTAAAAATATTTTTTCAAAACATAAAAAGTTCAAACATTTTTGGAAAACCATAAATTTGGATTTTTGATGATCCAGTCGACTGGGGCACTATATCCAATCGACTGAACATGCTACAAAAAATTGATTTTCAGATCTACACAAGTTCAGTCGACCGAACCTATACGTTCAGTCGACCGAAGCTTGGTTCAGTCGACCGAATGAGTCTCTTCAGTCGATCGAACAGCTTAAAATTTGAATTTTTTTTGAAAACGGCTAGTTTGAAAATTTCATATTTAGCCCAACGGCTAGTTCGATATTGGAGCCTATAAATAGAGGGTTTGTGCTCTTGTTTTACTCACTCAATCCTCTCAAATATTCTCTCTTGCTTACTATTTCATTGCTCTTCAATTCTTGAATTTTTCATATACATTTTTTAGAGAAAAATCATTTAGTTCTTATTCTTGAGCTTTATAGTCATATACTTTTGAGAAGTGGGATTAGAGCTTTATTTGTTGTACTCATTTGCTCATTCAAGAAGCGTTCTTTGTACACTTTCATATCGTTCTTTCTGCTGATTTGTATTTAAGAAAGGTGATTCTCAAAAGAGACTAATCTACCTACAAAGATTGTGTCAACTTGAGAATGGTACATTTTCAAGAGAGGCTACTCCGCCTAGATGAAGGAGAGAGGCTCCTCCGCCTATTGAAGGAGAGGTAGTGAAATCCTCATAGCGGTTGGCTTAAGGCAAGGACGTAGGCCGTTGCGCCGAACCTTGTAAAAATTGTGGTGTTACTTTTCTCTTGCTTTACCTTCTTCATTATCTTGTTATTTCTTGTTAAACCACACACACGCACACACTTTTGTATTTGATTACTTATCCTTTATTTGTTCTTGTATTTGTTTTTAACTAACAAAAGTTTTAAAGCTAGAAGTTGTAAACTTAACTTTGTATACATATATCTTAAAACGAAAGATTTTTGTGTACTTATAAAAAGCTATATTGAGAAGTGAATCTAGTTTACAAGAAGATAAGTTATAACATACTTGCAAGTTGGAGTTAAAACCTACACTTATATTTTACATTATAAAAACGACAAGAGGGTAGTAATTAATTAACAAAAAGTGAACAAAAGTGTACATCCTTCATATCTTAAAAACTAAAAGGCTTTTAAGTTCTTTCACTTCACTTTAAAAGAAATATTGTTATATTCTTGTATCTTAATCTAGAAGTGTTTTTTAATATTAAACTTGAAAGCTATACTCTAAATTGTTAAAGTGTTGTATTTGTTTAAACAAGAAGTTTAATCTTTGTCCACACTTATTCTTAGACATTTCAACACAAGGTCTTGGTTATAAGTTTAAAACTAATTTACTTGTGAATTAAATAAGTGATATTTTAAAGGTCATACACCTGTATTCAATTGTTCTATCTAAGAAATTTTAAATACCCAATTCACCCCCCCTCTTGGGATTACACAATCATATCAATTGGTATCAGAGCGAGGTCTCAAGTTCAATTCCCCATCGTGGAAGGCCCTGTGTCTTGTGGGTTGTGCGGCAAGTGCTGGGGGGATTGTTGGCCTGGGTTTGGACCAGCATCCTGTCGTGGCGGAGGCCCGGGTATAGGTCGAGTCACAGTCGACTTGTGGTGTTTGGCGCTTTACCCTTTAAAGAAATAAAGTTGCGTCTTCACCACCACCTGCGGGTTTTGGTGAGATGGTAAGTGCTTGATCCACAACCCGCAGGTGGTGATGAAGCCGCAACTTTATTTCCTTAAAGGGTACAGCGCCAAGCGCCACAAGTCGACTGTGACTCGACCCAAACCTGGGCCTCCGCCACGACAGGATGCTGGTGCAAACCAAGGTCAACAGAGACCAGACCTCTTTGCTCTTGAGTGTTAAGGTGAGTTTGAGGGAGAAAAATGTAAAAGAAGGAAGAAATCAAGGAGAATTTCAAAAGCTGAGTCCAAATCCATCCAACACCCTCCTTTAAGCTCTCAAATAAGTAAGTAAAACCTCTAAACCTTATGTCTAATATCCCTCAAAATAGGCCTCAATACATTCCTTTAAACACTCTAAGAATCAAAAACTAAAATCAAACCGAAAAGGTGTCGTAGTTGGAAATTTGGGGCTTCTATGTTTACGGGTGATAATAGATGTTGTTGTATGTTGTTATCTTTGAATTTGATGACTTCTAAGTGTTCTAGAGCCTTGATATTAATGTCTAAAATACAAGCATGCAAAGAAATAAAACAACTTGACATGATGTGACGTCCCGTCCTCCGGGCACGTCGGGACATACATAAATATAAATAAAGGAATATTATAGCTATTCATTCAAATTTACATACGTTAGTTATTACATCATACGTGAATTCTAAACCTTTTAAAAGTATATAAGTATTACAGTTCCACCAAGAATTTTCAACAATTAAACTAAGCACGAGAAATCTAAATATAAAAACGAAAGCAGAGGTTTCAACACCTCAGAATGCATCAACTGGATCCATGTACTCTTGGAGTTCACCTTGTTCTTCCAACTCTTCTTCTCCCTCGGGGTTGACTTCCTCCAAGAACTCCTCCTCACCTGTGGCATGAATGCCCTGAGCCAAGACCCATAAGCAAAACACTCCAACCTTCTAACTAATCTCATAGCACAAAATTCACCGCAGCACATATCATATAACACCCAGTACATTTTATAGTCAAATAGACATACAAATTTATGATAGAATAGAAAATAAGTTAATAAACATGCGTATATGACATGCAGATGTCCAACCCAAAATGCACTTAGATAAGAAATAGGAATTCCACGCGGGTAATCACTAGATTAGACTTAATGGGACTTAATCACCAAAGCCATCATCGCGCCTCGTTGTGAATAGTAAATACGTCGCCGGGTTTCATGCCATAGCTATTTTACTCAATGGCAACGGTGTTGGGGCGGGCCAACCAGTATAATTATCCATCCCTATTCGGGCCAGTAAGTCTCACCTTAAGACTCGTGATGCGCCGGTGTCAACCCAAAGTCTATGAGATTTCAAGAAACATTCACATATACAAAGTACCAAAGTGAGGGGTTTAGGTCGGCTAAAATTGGGCTTTCTCTGACTTACCACCGTAGTGGGATTAGGTCAACTGAATTAGGGCCTCCGAATCACCTAATGGGATTAGGTCAGCCGAATTAGGCTTTCTCCGAATTACCCAAAGCAAAGAACCAGGATTAGGGATTTAGGACAGCCATAATTGGGCTCTCTCCGACTTACCACCGTAGTAGAATTAGGTCAGCTGAATTAGGCTCTCTCCAACTTACCCAAAAATCTAAACTATCAAAACCAGAATGCTAGCGACAAACCGATGGTGCCTAATAATATCTATAAATCATTTCAAACACCGAGGACGCACCCAGGCTGTAAAAACAAATTTTGTAACACCGGGGACGAACCCAGGGTGTACAAGGGGAATACAACCCAAAATATTTTTAAAAAATAGCAACCAGGGACGCCATAGATATAGAACCAAGAACGAAAAATTCAACACAGCCCATCCCAACAACAGTTTGTACAGATGGATTTCAACATACCAAGATGAAAATGACAGTGCTTATAATGTGTACCATTGATATTAATTGCAACAATTCATAGCATGACATTAACTAGCATAGCAAGATTCATGGTATAACGCGCAAATCATAAAGTACAAGTATGTGAGGCAAAGGCTACAATTCACAAAATATGATTCAACATGATTGTATGGGTTCTAAATCATCATGCATTCACTTAGAAACATTAATCGACTAATTCAATCAACCATCTTACAAAAACTAGGGTCTCATAGCAAAGGATGCTCAAACCACACTTAGCAACTTTTAAGGCTAAAACCAAGTATGAAATTAAAAAGGGCGACAGTTTTGGGGTATCTAGACTTGGAATTAAGTTATGATTTTTATACACCATTTACATAAAAATATATCCTACAAGTATCAAATTTATTACTAAGGCCAAAACCTAAGGCAAATGGGTGAACATTTCATTCTAAGCAAAAATGGTTCAACATTTACTCCAGATTTTTACCAAAAACTAGCGTCGGTTGTTCTCGGTTTTTGGGTATCAAATGAAGTCCAAATCAGCCCATTTTTAGTATGTTCTACATGAACAAGTTTCCTACAAGTTTCATATTTAGAGCTAAAGGTAGTTGTTTGAAATAAGTTAGACTTTTTGGCCATTTTAAAAAATAGGTTCTGTCAGCCGCCAAAACTCAGCAGAGCCGGTTTTGGACAGAGGGTTTAAAACGGTGTTGGGGTACCATACCGAGGATATAAGGTCTGATTTGTGGGCAGGTAATACATCAATATCTTAGCTACAAAGTTCATGTAGACCATTTTTGTAATAGATCACTAAAAATAGGGGTTTTGGGTCAAATAAAAATTTGTGACAGAATGTTCCTCGAGGGCTCAAAATCAATAGAGCATTTCAAAGGGGTTTTGACCTATCAAACCTCAATATTTTATTCTACCTGTTGGTAAGTAGATAGATATACATGCTTTCTACAACTTTCATGTTTAAACTAAAGTTCGGATCACACTCTAAACTATGGTTCTCAAATCCATACTGTTGACTGATCAGAAAATGACACACTTTGGTAAAATTGCAATATCTTGAGTTCTGGTTATGAAATTGTGTTGAAACCAACTTTTTTTGGAAGATAACACAAACATATAACTCTGGACACAAAAATCATGCTTAGATCAATTTTCTATATTGAGTTATGGTATTTCAAATCTCAGGGAAGAAACATTAAAGTTCTAGAAAATCAAGCCTCTTAGGGTTTAGGTCTTGTACTTGTGTCATGTCATGTTTTTGTTCCATTTCTTTGCATGCTTGTGATTTTAACTTTAATATCAAGGCACCAGAACACTTTGAGATCATCAAACCCAAGGATAACAATATACAAAAACATCTCATATCATTCATAATTAAAACAGCCCCTAAGTTTCCAACTACAACGCCTTTTCGGTTTGATTTGGGTTGTTGATTTTTGAGGGGCTTAAGGGGTGTGTTGGGGGGATGTTTTGAGGGATATTAGAACAAGGTTTAGAGGTTTTACTTACTTATTTTGAGAGATCAAATAATGGTAGAGGGTTGATATGGACTTAGACTTAAAACCATGGTCCCCAAAGACTCCTTTCTTGGATCTCTTCTTCTTCTTCTTCTTCTTCTTCTTATTCTTCTTCTTCTTTCTTCTCTCAAACCCTCAAGAACACTCAACTCACTCTTTCTCTCTCTATATGCACGAAATGTTGAAGGGGAGAGAGTGCTATTTGGCTTGGTTTAAATAGGTGGAGGATAGGGAACACATGGGAGACAAAAAGTACACAGGAAGCTTCCTTTTCTTCATTCCATTAAATGTTATTTGAGTTTGATTTGAATTGATTTGATTCTTTTGTGAGCTAAAATCAGATATGGGGAACCTAGATGTAGCTAGGGGGATGATTGGGGGACAAAAAATCTGATTCCCATCAATCAGGGGGTTTGCCTCGGTTTGCGTGGCCATATTGTGCAAGAAAATGCATTAAAAGTAAATTTGATGTATCTTTTTGGTGTCTTTTCCTAGTGAGACCTATTATATTAATAATTTTATGATAAATATAGTATTTTCATATATTATCATAATTCACACAGCAATTGATTAAATAGATGTAGTCTTTTAAGTCACATTAAGCTATTCTGACAATATAAGGCTTTTTGACTTATTTTGTTGTGTATGAATTTCAATAGTGATTTATTTTCTTTTGTTGACTTATAACACTATATTATTAGGTATATTTCTTGTTCAAAAAGTTTGGGATCATCATAATGCTTCATTTAATACATTTCTCATCATTTAAAGCTAAAAAGAAGCAAAAAAGTCACTTTTTAGCACATCCCCCAAGGTGGTCAGCCACAAAGGGGAATTTTTGGAATTTTTGATGTTATTTTGTCTTTTACCACTTAATTGTACTTAAATTTTTTATTTAGGGTATCCATATGTCAAATTTTAGATTTTTAAGATTTTTTGCTGTACTAGGGGCAAAACGATCATGTTATCCTATTTATGAGAATTTTTAATTTTTAATTTATTATTTCATGATATTTACTTTATTTTGAATATTAGGAGACTCTCCGGGTGATAAGGTTTTGTTGCCTGAGTTTTGAACCTTTTTGGGGTTTTCGGGCCGAACTTAGAATTTTCGATTCGAGTTTGGGTTTTGAACTTCTTCCGTGTTTTATAGCCTTGTGGACTATATGTCACTAATATTAGGGTTTGGGCTAGATCTTCACACAGGTCATTATCAACTGGGTTGTTACAACTAGGGTATGTTCCGGGTCGTTACACATGACATAAGTTGAGGACTTTAGACTACAAGAGACTTAAATTTTGAGAACATAGATATTTTTTCCCTAAACTTTGGAACGCTATAACTTAATGTAAAAAATTGATCTAATCATATTCTTTATGTTTAGATTTATCTTTTATCCAAAGTTGGTTTCAACTCATTCTCATGAGTATAACTTGAGATATTGCAATTTTACCAAAATGTGTTATTTTTTGACTAGTCAACACTACTGACTTGGAAACCCTAGTTTAAAGTAAAATCCAAACTTTGGTGAAAACATGAAAGTTGTAGATCACATATATATCTATCTAATTTATAAAAAATGAGAACACATTATTGAGTTTTGATAGGTCAAAACCCCTTTGAAAGTCTCTGTTGAGTTTCAGCCCTCAAGGGACACTTCTGTCACATATTTTTGTGTAGCCCAAAACTCCTATTTTTAGTGGTTTATTCTAAACTTGGTATACATAAACATTGTAGCTAACATATTAAAGTACTTTATGCCCAAAAATAAGACCTTAAAGCTTTCGGATGATACCCCAAAACGGTTTCAAACCCTCTGTCAAAAACTGGCTCTACTGAGTTTTGGCGGCTGATAGAACCTATTTTTTAAAATAACCAAAATGTCTAACTTGTTTTAAACAACTACCCTTAACTATAAACATGAAACTTGTAGAGGACATGTTTAACTAGAACATATTCAAAAATGGGCTCATTTGAACTTGATATGATACCCCAAAGATGAGACCAACAGAAGAATATTTTTGATAAAATCTTAAGAAAAGTGCTGAACCATTTTTACTTAGGATGTTTTGTTCACCCTTTTGCCTTAGGTTTTTGCCTTGGTGTTAAACATGAGAGTTGTATAAAATATTTTTATATAAATGGTGTTTAAAAATCATAACTTGATTTCAAGTCTAGATACCCCAAAACTTTTCTGGCTCTTTTAATTTAATACTTGAGTTTTGCCCTTAAATTTTCTATGTGTATGTGTCAGTACCCTTTATTATGAGATCCGAGTTTTTATATGATGATTGATTTGAATTAGTTGATTAGTATTTTTAAGTGAATGTATGATTATTTAGAACTCATGCAATCATTTTTGAATCATATCTTGAAAATTGTAGCTTGTGGTTCATATACTTGTAACTTATGCTTTACGCTTTATACGATGAATCTAGCCATGCTAGTTGATGCCATGCTATAGATGGTTGTAATGGAGATCCATACTATACATCATTGACATTGTCACTTGCATCCTGGTATATTGGAATCCATCTGTGCAAACCGTTGTTGGGATAGGTTGTATTGAGATTGTCTTTCTTGATTCTAAGTCTAAGGCGTCCATGGTTGCCATTTTTTAAAAATATTTTGGGAAGTATTCTCCTTGTATACCCTGGGTGCGTCCTCGGTGTTACAAATTTGGTTTGTACACCATGGGTACATTCTCGGTGTTTGAAGTGATTCATGGATATTGTTGGGTACCATGAGTTCATCGCTAGCATTCTGATTTTGATAGTTTGGACTTTTGGGTTGACACCAGCGAAGGCATCACGAGTCTTAAGGTGGGACAAACCGCTTGGGATGAATTTCCCTTGTACACCCTAGGTGCATCTCTGGTGTTATAGATTTAGTTTATGCACCCTAGGTGCGTCCCTAGTGTTTGAAATGGTTTATTAAATATTGTTGGCCTGGAGTATGGCGCGGACCCCATGCCGTTGTCATTGAGTAAAATAGTTGTGGCATGATGCCCGACGATGTAGTTACTATTCGTAATGAGGCGCGATGATGGCTTTGGTGATCAAATACTCGTAAAAGCCTACTCTGGTGATTCCTGGTGTGAAATTCCTGTTATAATCTAAGTGCATGTTGGGTTGGGCATTTTCATTTCATACACAGCATCTCATATACACATATTTATTGACTTGTCTATTATCCTGTCATAAATTGGTCTGTCTCTTTGATTATAAACTGTACTGGGTGTTATATGGTATTAGTCATGGTGAATTTTTTGTCATGAGATTAGTTAGAAGGTTAGAGTATTTTTCTTCTAGGCCATGGGTCATAGCATTCATGCCACATGTGAGGAGAAGTTCTTGGAGGAAGTCATCCCGAAGGGAGAAGAAAAGTTTGAAGAACTGGGTGAGTTCCAAGAGCACGTGGATTTCGCTGATGCATTTGGAGGAGTCGAGACCTCTGCTTTTTGTTTTATATTCAGTTCTCTCGTGCTTAGTGTAATTTTTAAATTTTTTTGCTAAAACTATATTAGTTAAGTACTTTGATCAGTTCAGAACTCCTTTATGATGTAATAATTAATGTATGTAAATATGAATGAATGGCTAGAATATCCCTTTATTTTTATTTATATATGTCCCGACGTGCCCGAAGGACGAGGCATCACAGTTGGTATCAGAGCTCATGTTTAGTGAACCTTCACGCCTTTAGTTATGGGAGACTACAGGTTCTATAGCGTTGAAGCTCTGTAGAGTGTTTAAGAGTTCTGTTGCGTTGAAGCTCTGTAGAGTGTTTATATTATTAAATTATCACTTATAATTCTAAAAACATAAAATATATACCTTAAGTTTCTCTTCCTAATCGTCTCTCATCTTAGGATGGCATCCGACGCAGAGCCGACTGGAGAACCATGGGCAGCACCTGAACTAGAAGACTCAGACCCCCCCGTGGAAGAACCCGTTGAAGAACAAGACCTGATAGAAATATTTTTATTGGCATGGATGTTCCTGGATGAGTGGCCAGTTCATAAAGGAGAAGTGGTCGGGGAAGCCAGAGAAGACGAAGAACCAGATGAGGCAGGAAACGAGGCTGATGTTGAGGTGGAGGACGAGGAGGAACCTGAGGATGATGATAGCGAGAACAAGGAGCAAACCATCGCTTTCTTTTATGATCCATTAGAGACACTGCCACCGGAGACGGACGATGACGAAGCAACGGACGGAGTGATCTACTGAAGCTGCCAAGAGTACCGCAAGGACTACTTGTTAGAGTTTGTATACTGAAAATCATGTTTTTAGTATTTAATTTTATTGTAATAAAATTAAAATTTTATTTTATGAGAATCTTTTATGAGCAATCTATGTATATCATTTCTTTGATATGCATGAATGTTCGATATTCTGTATAGTATTAATCTGGTGTGTAGAGTACGGCTTACACACAGAAGATCATATTTTAGGTTCTTGCAAAATATAAGTTTTATGTTCACAGTTTAGATGAAATGAACATACCATCGGTATGACTGTAGCACAGAGATTTAGTAGGCATGTCTTGGTTATAGGAAACAGATAATAGTGTCGTCTATTATTCTGACTCTCTGTGTTAGTATACTTTGTGTGTATTGAATGGGACATTTGAGATAATTAATTTTGTACTGACTATATAAATTAATTCAAACCCTAAGATTATTATGAATAGTGCTTATTCTCTTAATTCTGAAATAATTATTGATTTGTATATATTTAATATTTGTTTTGATTCATTAGAGGGTGCGATCTTATATGGGTTTATATTCTCGGTGAGTTGGATAGCGGTATTATTTATATGACAAATATTAATTATTGATGGAATCTACGTCCCGAATGATCGGAATTGACAATACCCCTTTAAGGATACTTATAAGTTTTGATCGAGCCAAATCCTGTGGCAAATTTGATTATCCGGCTGTTAAATAAGTTAAGCAGAAGGGCTTAAAAAATATCAAGATGCCGATTAAATTAAACTGTCAGTTATTAAATTTAATTGGCGGGTATCAGGAATCTTAACGTGGGGAGAAATGGTAAGCATTTAATCATAGGAGCTCAATATAAGAAGGTCTTGAGATTATAGGTCAGAGTGCAATTATATTTTTTTAGTGGTGTGAACTGTAATTCAGTATTTTATGGATATTGCAGAAACCGTTGCATATCTTTCCATAATTACAGAAATCTCTAGTAGGTGTTTGCGTTCCACTGGAAGTCTAACTCATAATTACCCCACAAGTTCATGTTGTAGCCCTATATATATGCGGGTAAGTTGAACCAGTTTTTAATGATTTTATGTCATTATTATTATTATATTATTTTTATCTTTCAAGACTTAAATATATCGGGGTTCTGTCGGTACGAGTTCTCGGAGGATCGTAGCTCACACTATATTTGAGGATCGCGTAAAGGAATACAGTAGAAGATCTGACTGGAGCTTCAACTCGGAGTCAAGTCGTAGTTGAAGATTAGAACGACAAAATGTATTCTTCTAAATTAACTTTAGTTGCATATGTTTTATTTTGATCGTTCTTCATCAAATTTTTTTATCTGGAGCCCGTTTCAGCGTTTACCCGTCTAGTTAATTTTTTTATCGAAAATCGTTTACAAAAATAATAATCTTGACAGTTTTGCCTCCAACAAATTAGTATCAGAGCTATTTTGTTTTTTGTTTACGGTTTATCAGGGCCGAGTAGATTTAGAACTGTGCTAACTTTGTTTTGCAGGCGTTCTAAATCTCGATTTTATGATCATAATTTATTTTCATGTTTGATTGAATGCGTGGATGATGATTGAATTTAATTTTTTAATCACGGGAGTTGACTATGATAAATTAATTGATTGTGAAATCTACGAAGGCAAATGATCAATGTAAAACTTATTTTTCAGTTTCTAGTTTTTCTTTATTTTATGTTATCAAAATAAAATAAAAAAATAAAAAGAATGAAGAACAAGGTGAAGAACACTGTTTCGGTTTCCAACAAGGAAAGCAAGCAGCGGCGGCACACATGGATGATTGCGTTTTGTTTTAATGGATGGATGCAAAAAGTTTAGTGCATCAAATTACAAAGCAGCGCCGGTTCCCAAGCAACCGCAACAAACAGTTAATAAAAAAAAATGCCGCGCTGTCCAAACGCCATCCAACGCTGCAGTGGTTCTTCAATCATGCAAACAGTGGCGTTGTAAAGCAAATCAAACACAACAGGCGCCAAATCGGAAATCCCAAGCTGTTTTGCAGCACAAACTGACAATTACCAACCAATTAGAAGCAGTGTCGGTCTCCCAATCCAATAGCGCAAGCATCAGCAGTGTTTTTTTTTAGCCAAACAGGCGCCGGGTTTTTTATAAGAAGAAAGACAACAATTCCAAACAGGCTGCGGCCAAAGCCATTTTTCCAATCAAAGTGGCACAGCAAAAGCTAGTGGCAACAATTCAGTCCAGTGCATTGAATGGATCAAAACAGTGGCGTATACACATCGGCAAGATTCCGAAACAGTTTTGGTGCGCTCCAGACATTGTTTTGATATCTTTTTTTTTTTCCAAAAAGCACCGCATCACAAGCAGCCAAACAAAGGCCAAGAGTTTTGGCGGCTTTGAAGCTTTTGCCTCACAGTAGTTTCCAATCAAGGTGCAATAGTAGAGGCGGAAATCTCAGGCGGCTTTAGATGATTTGACAAATCACTTGGATCATAAAGAATCTATTATTCTTGGATTCACTTGGGAGATAATGGAATAATTCCATTCGGTCAAACAGAAAGCTGAGGCGTCCCAAGCTGTTACGGCAATACAGGGATGTTTCGGTGGCTGCGACTATCAAGGCTGTTTTAGTTGGCTTAAAATTTTTGATATAGATAATATTAAGGAATCATTATACAAACAGGGTACTGGAAGTTTATCTCTTAACAGGAGACTAGAACTCTTTAGAGTTTCGATTTGATCATTAAATTGAGATAATTTTTATTTATCTTGCATTTAATTTTTTTTTATTAATTGTGTGGATGATATTTATTGATTTTATTTATCATGTTAATTTAATTAATTCAAAAATTCAGTTTTAATTAAAATATTTTGTAATGAAAAATAAAATTAAGTTT
>JAOTRH010472520.1:0-26660 GCA_034768845.1 Heliamphora exappendiculata | reverse complement strand
GTAGGGTTTCCTTATTATTGTGCTTTTTCTTTGCTGGGTACTATTTGTCTGATCTGTTATCTATAACAAGATCATAGAAAATGATGGTCAATATTTTAAACCTAAAACCGTGGATCAAGCCCTTCAAATCAAGATCAACCTCTTTAGATCCCTTTGATTGTCTCATAGCTGTTTTTTTGTCTGAGTTGTATAAGAATCTATCCATATTAAATAGGAATCTGAGTGTTTTTCTTCCATGAATCTAGAACTTTAGGTTTCCCATAGATCCGCTTGTTTCCATCAGTTCTTCCCATCCATTCTTGAAGGGGAAGGGGCGAGAGAGAGAGAGTGAGAGAGAGAGAGAGAGAGAGAGAGAGAGAGAGAGAGCTTACCTGAAGAAGAATGAGGAAGCGCTATACAGGGGAAATGGCTTGAAAAACTGAAGAAATTTTGATCTGTTTAGACTCCTTTTCTTTCTTTCTTTTCCCTCTCTCTCTCTATGAAACTGGTGGTTCAATGAACCTACCGATAAGTCCAAACCCTAGAATGAACTTCTTAGACGGGGACCACGGGACATACTGCCTTGGGTACGAACCCATGACCTGGCATGGTTTCCAGCCATTTTAATACAGTCATGGGAAGCCGAATTTCAACACGTACAAAAATTACAGGAGGTCAGGTTAGGATTAGAGTAATTTAAAACCCAGAAGGATTCTCTCATCTCTTCCAAAGCAAATCCAAAGTTCATTAGATTATATGAAATATCTTGATGAATCACCCCAGATCATTCCACCGCAAATATATATATATATATATATATATGGCATAAAACTTGTACTGGCATAAAATTGTACTTGATATTGAAAGTTTGCTAGCTGCATCTTACTTGCAGTTGGGTAGGTTTCTAAGTGGTGTTGCATTATATTAAACTACTGTGGGGAATTCAGCCAAAGATATAAAAAGTTAAACAATTATAGGGATTTTATTTAAAAATTTTAAAAAATAAATTTTAACGCGCAATATTTATTAATAAAAATTTTAACGCGCAAAGTCTAGTTGCGTGATTTCTCATCAAAATATTATGTAAATAAATAAATTTATCTATTTTGCATAACAAATAGATAAATTTATATATTTGATATTCATGTATTTAATATAGAAACAGATAAATTTATCTGTTGTATTTAGTATGCAAATAGATAAATTTATCTGTTTGCAGATTAATTTATGCATAACAGATAAATTTATCTATTTACATATTAACGCAGATAATGCAAATATTTATCTATCTATTTATTTATGCTAAATTTATCTGTTTGCATATCAACATAGATAATATAAATAGATAAATTTATCTGTCTGTTTAAATTTATCTGTCTATTTATTTATGCATAACAAATAAATTTATCTGTTTGCATATTAACGCAGATAAAGTAAACAGATAAATTTATATGTGTTCTTTATACATATTTTTAAAAAGTACAGATAAATTTATTTGTATTCTTTATGTGTATTTTCAATAAGACAAATAAATTTATCTGTATTCTTTACATGTGTTTTCAATAAAAGATAGATAAATTTATTTGTGTTATTTATACATATTTTGAAAAGATACAGATAAATTTATCTATTTTAGGGTATTTTTCTCTCAAAAGAATTTTGCACGTTAAAATTTTTATGAGAATGGAGCTTACTCGTTAAAATTTCTTATATTTGATGAAAAACAGTAAACGACTTATAAATTGGACTGTTCACCAATTTTGCGAACAGTTATTCACATATAGAAAATTTAATTTATAAATGCGTAATGTTTTTTAGGTGGACGATACATTGGCAAAACAATGTAACCCAGGGGTGTTTGGGAAAGTTATTAGTAGTAGTTTTTAATTTTTTGCTATTAATTTTAATTGTAAGTTATAGTTTTTTCTAAACACTCACAATTTTTACTACAAATTATAATTATTTTTTATTCTATTTCAACTACAAGTTACAATTTGTATCAAGCATTTACAACTGTTACAAATTATAATTTATAAGCTACTAGCTCCAGCATTACAAACACCACCATAATTATCACGCCTTAAAACCTAGGTCACACAAACCGCCCAAGAAAAATCCATTTGAGATATCGAGATCCATAAAAACGACCCTAACCCAAACGATTTAAAAACATAAGTCAAAACTGATTTGAAACCTTTGAGAAAAGAACTTTCGAGGGTTTACCTTGAGGAAAAGAAGAACCCAAAAAGATATAGTCATGGTCTCCAAGAGCCAAACTTTTAAACAAAACAAAATAAATTTTCAAAATCTGCTTAGACCGCTCATCGGTCAAAAGACCGCTCGAGCGGTCCCTACGAGCCCATTGGTTTTTCACTTGAGAACAAAAATTGAATGTTTATCTTGACTGCTTGATAGACCACTCGAGCGGTCTGTCAAGCAGTTTGGCTCTGGACCATTTTCCCAAACCCAATTTCGACACCCAACACTTAAACCTTTTTCAACCCTTTTGAAACCCTTCAAGGCAACAACTAAGCAGTTTAAAACATGCTAAAATGAGGTTCAAAACTCTCATCGAGATACATAGTTTGACATTAAAAATAAAACCAACTGAAAATCGTTGCTACAACATTGAAACCATAAACCGTGAAACCCAAACCCCATTCCGGAATAACCAACACTAGTGCACTGGTCAATCTCTTCTTTAGCTCTTGGAATGCCAACTCACAAGACTCCATTCCAAATGAACTTGACTCCCTTTCGCGTAAGGCAAGCCATCAGTGCGGTGAGTTGAAAAAAGTCTTTCACGAATCATCGGTAGTAGATTGCCAAACCCAAAAAATTACGAATCTCAAACACATTCTTCGGTCGTTCTTAACTCATCACTCCATCAATCTTTGAAGAATTCACAGACACTCCATTACCTGACACCATATGCCCAAGGAACCTCACTTCCAGCATCCAAAACTCACATTTCTCAAATTTTGCATACAATTGATGTTCCCTCAAAAGCTGTAGGGCGATACGTAGAAGCTCTTCATGTTACTCTCTCGATGGTGAACAGATAAAAATATTGTCCACAAACACAACTACAAAATTGTCAAGATATGGACGGAACACTCGGTTCATCAAGTCCATGAACGTCGCAAGCGTGTTCGTCAAACCGAACAGCATGACTAAGACCTCGTAGTGAGCATAGCGAGTTTGAAAAGTGATCTTAGCTATGACCTCTTTTCTGATCCTCGATAGGACCTCAAGTCAATTTTTGCAAAACAGCCTGAACCTTTTAATTGATCAAACAAAATCATCAATCCTTGGCATAGGATACTTATTGTTCAACGTTAGCTGATTTAGCTTTCTATAGTCAATACACAATCTCAAGGGCCCATCATTCTTTTTGACAAACAAGGCTGGAGCTCCCCACGGCGACGTACTCAGGCATATAAACACCCTATCTAACAACTCTTGAAGCTGTACCTTAAGCTTCTGTAACCCTGTTGGTGTAAAACTATAAGATGGTATCGAAATAGGAGCAGCTCCCGGAACAAGATCGATAGAAAACTCTACCTCACGAGGTAGTGATAACTCGAATAGATCGTCAGGAAAGACATCTAGGTAGTTACAAACTACAGAGGGAAACTCTCCCCGAACATCCACAGCATCATCCAACATGAGAGCTAACAAGAGGAAACTAAGGTTCCCTCAGTTTTGCACAACACTAAGCACGGGCACTGAACTATCGTCCCGATCACCCACGAAACAAAAACAATCACCCTCCAGTGTACAAATCGATATCTTCGTCAATCACAGTCGATATAGGCACGATAGGTGGTAAGCCAATCCATCCCTAGGATGATGTCAAACATGGTCATGTCGAGAATGATAAAATCAAACTCTAAATGGTGGACGGCGACCTCTAGCTCACAGGACCTACAAACTCGTCTCAACGATACGTTTTCACCGGCCGGGGTTACTACACATAATGTACTCCCCAACATATCTATTTTCAGCCCCAAAACAGATGCAAAATTAGATGGGATAAAAGAATGCGATGCTCTCGTATCGATAAAAATACTGGCTTATGAACGGTACACTAAGAGAGTACTTCTGATCACTGAAGTAGTCGCGGAAGCATTAGGCACGATCGGTGCCTTCGAAGTAGGGGTGTGCGCGGGTCGGTGTGGTGCGAATTGAATGCAAATTTATCAACCAAACCATTTATGGCGGTATGAAAAATTTCAACGCACCGCCGAACCACCAACTTAAAAAAATCGGCAGATTGAATGCCTTTTTTGGCAGTTTTTTAGTGGCAAATTGGACGGGTTGACGGTTTAAAAATTAAATAAATACTTTATGTTGTATCATTTTTTAATGTTGATTCTACTTTTCTTCCTTTTAGTTCCGAGAATCATTTATTAGTACTATATAATATTGTTAAGGAATGCACTACTTCTACTTCTGAGTTCTGAGTTGGCCACCCAATAAAATTAAGTTAAAGCAATCCAATCCAGATTCAAGGGTGTGGTGTACACTCACTGATTCCTTTTCTTCATCTCGTAAACAGTTTAAAAATTCAACAATTTTAAATTTTATAACCAAACCAAGTTAAATTCTTGCAGCCGTGTTTATGAAATGGCTCAAGGGAAAACCAAAGTTAAGGCAAATGATGCCTCAAATTAGCAACAAATCAGCTAAAAAAATTAATGGTATGTTATAGGCGGGCGGGGTGGGTTATAAGGTGGGTGGTGCATGTTAACCCGCTATTAATAATCGACCCACCTATATTTGGCATAATCCGCCCAACTTGCTAAGATATTTTTAAATAATCTTAGTGGGTTAGTGTGGAGCGGGCAGGTGCAGAGTGGTTGGGTCGGTTGGGCCGGTTATTGCACAGCCCTACTTCGAAAAACTCGGATCAGCGAGCGCAAACACCAGCCCCTTGTGGTCCCCCTGGCCGGTCCACCATAGCTCTGTGTAGTGGGTTGTCTCACTGACTGGGCTAAGGCACCCTCATTTGTAACTCTAGAAGTTTGAGCTACTGGCTGCTGTTGGTAAGTCTGTCGTCCCTATGCCGACTGAACAAGTGGTGCACCTGCGGTACTCTGCACACTCCCTCCCTAAGGGCAGTTCCTACGAAAATGCCCTAATTGGCCACATCCAAAACAGACCGGTGGCTCTCTCCCCTGGGGCTGAACATGTATTGAACTCTGGAACTGTCCCCTCTGAGGGAAATCTGTTGCACGATGCCTTGGTTGTCTGCACTGGTAACAAATGAGCTCTCTTTGCTTCAACCGTCTTGACGAAGCTACCGAGGGTACTGGTGCTGAAAACTACTGGTATGACTTCGTAGGATAAAAATTGGGACCAGACGACCTTTGTCTCTTATTGCAGCGTCCCCCTAACTGTGCAATCGCTCCACCCCACGGTGCTCTGGCCTCTCTAGCCTTCCTGGTCACATTTAAGGTGTTCTCAATTGTGACTGCCGATTCCACCAACTCAGTAAAGACATGTAGCCTCAACCCTTCCACCCTTTCCCTGATCACGGGCCTCAAACCCCTCTCAAAGCTCTTTGAACGCAATTCATCGGTGGCCAGAAACTCTTGTGCAAAGTGAGCCAAATTGGTAAACTTGGCCTCATACTATACAACACTCATCATCCCTTTGGGTGAGTGAATAAAATTCCTTTATATAGATGTCCCTCTAAGACTCAGGAAAGTATTTCTCAAAAAACACTCAGAAAAGCAACCTACGTACCCTCTACGGTAGATCTGGAAAATTTCTACCATTCATTGGCGCCACCCCTCAATTGGAACACGACAAACTCAACCCTCAAGTCATCCTCGACTATCTGCAACGTGTTTAAGATTCTGGTCGCAAGCTCTAGCCATTCAGTGGCCATGTTGCGATTGGGATCCCCAACAAAGGTAGGAGGGTCAAGACATTGGAACTCACGCATTGCAACGGTCACCCTCGGCTCATGTACTCTCACCCTTCCCTTATCGGCCTCATCTAATTGGTGGATGAAACCCACCATCTCAAGAAATAGATTTACCCCGTCTACTGGTCCTTGGGGAGCATTGGCATCCCCAGTGTCAAGGATTGGCACATCCCCTTGGCTTAAACCACGGCCACGACATCGTCTTCTCTATGCTGACATAACTCCTATATAAAAGAAACATATAACATAACAACATAAGGCTCGATTCATTATGTCATTACTAACACATGCCACACAATCATGCTAACACTTAGCCATTCAAGATCATTTAAATAAACTCCAAGTACCGAGGAGTACCAACATGAGTGATAAGTCAATTTGGGTGACCCACACAGATTCCTTGCTAGAAAATATATCGGCCAAACGCATTTTTAACTTGGTTTTCAAGTTGGTTAATCCAAACGCTCTAAGGCAAGATAAATCATTCATAAGGTATAATCTCCATATTCATGTACTACATAAAATTCTCATGTTATTCAAAACATTAAACACAAGCATGTCAAGCACACACAACCATCCTCACAATGTGATGCAACCTCTCCCACGGCACTTAGGTATTCAAATCTAGAGCTTTGATACTAAGTTGCCAAGCCCTAAAACCCAGGTCACGTGAATCGCCTAAGAAAAACCCATTTGAGATACCTAGATCTATCAAAACCACCCAAACCCGAACGATTTAAAAACATAAGTCAAAACTAGTTTGAAACCTTTGAGAAAGCACTTTCGAGGGTTTACCTTGAGAAAAAGAAGAACCCAAAAAGATATGGTTACGGTTCCCAAGAGCCAAGCTTTTTAAACAAAATAAAATAAATTTTCAAATTCTATTGAGACTGCTCAATCAGTCAAAAGATCGCTGGAATGGTCCCTGCGAGCCCATTGGTTTTTCATTTGAGAACAAAAATATAATGTTTATCTTGACTGCTCGATAAACCGCTCGAGCGTTTCGTCGAGCGGTCTGGCTCTAGACCCTTTTCCTTGAACCCAATTTCAATATCGAACACTTAAGCCTTTTCCAACCCTTTTAAAACCCTTTAAGGCAACAACCACGCATTCTAAAACATGCTCAAACAAGATTTAAAACTCACTTTGAGATACATAGTTTGACATTAAACATAAAACCACCGAAAACCATTCTTACAACATTGAAACCAACTGGGTGATAACTACAACAACCAACCTATGGCCTCTCTCATCGTCATACAACCATGCAAACATCAAAATTAAGGCCTCGTGACTTACAAAACATGTTCCTTCAAGTACTAAACATGGTACATATATTACATGAATTAATAGCAAAAATGGCATGAACAATAGTACAACAAAACTAAAGGTTTTGTCTTTTGCCTCCCTTTAGGGCTCCTCAAGATCAAGCTATATGATCTTTCTCACATGAAATGTTTTAAATCCAACAATGTGAGCCGAAGCCCAATAGAAATAAACTATCATGAATTAAAAATATAACATGCAATTACGGTTTATACAAACAACTCGACTACACAAGTCTCAAACGATTTTTCATATTCAAGCCACAAGTTCTCATATATTCTAATAAGGTTTAACAGTTTAATAAATATAAACAACATGTTATTTTTTAACCTGATTTCCACAACCGTCAATGATTCCTGTGTACCAACTTTGTTGCACTAGGAACAAAGGTAACAACTATAGACTCTCGTCCTTTAACCTAGGTTTGGGACATCTAATAACCCGTTAGGTAATGACAAGTTCTATGAGTTACTACAACAAACGTCTCCTAATGGGGCAAATATTTCATTTACGGGAACTAACCTGAATGAGTAAAGCACCTATCTTTTGCAAGTTTTTAAACTTTCATCAAAGATCAATTGAGGCTCACGTATACACACATTGTTACGGTTCATCTATAAAATCATTAAAAAGACATACAACATGACTATCGAAATATTTATATGCACACAGCTATGTACAAAAGTCTAGGGCACACAACAATATTATCCATATACCTCTGGAAATCAATTAACATTTTGAAAATATTTTTCACCATTTCCACCAAGCCATTTAAACCAAGGTTTAACCCTAAGGGATAACTCCAAACACAAAAAATCATGTTTTCGCAACAAAATCACATTCTCTTCTAGTTTTCAAAACTCATTCTTTGAAAATCACATGTTTACACATCCACTAATTTTGTAATAAACCTTAGGATAATAAAACATGCTTTTATCTCAACCAAACAAGATTTTAACATGAAAACCCAACACTCATAGCATTTTAATGCAGTAAAAATGCGTATAATAACATATAACATGCTTTTAATGCAAAGGAGTCTAGAATCCTACAATTAAGAGTTAAAACTTGAAACTTTAACCACCGGTGAAAAACCAAAGTTGTCAAAACAAAAATTCACATGGATGAACATGAAGCTCATAGTGAAGAGAACACCGATCCACCTTCGAAATCAGTTTTGAAGTTGAAGGACGTTAGACATGTACCTAGTCTAACAAGAAATTTGTTTTATGTTGGTCCGATATCAAAATCTAGGGTCATGACATTTTTTTATAGTAGATTCATAGGAGATGAGTATGGGTCATTGGTCTTGGCCTATAGAAAAGAGGAAGACACTTTATATATGCTCTTGAGTTTCAATAGCAGCATAGCGGTGGCGAAGTTTGGGATTGATGCTATTACATGGCACAGATGACTTGGCTATATAAGTGAAAATAGGATAAAGGTAATGATCTCAAAAGAAAAATTATCAGAGTTGCAATCAATAGAACTAGACTTTAGTAAATATTGTGTCTTCGAAAAGAAAAAAAAGTTAGTTTCACAAGGATAGCAAGGACACCAAAAGCAAAATGACTATAATTTTTTCACATTGACGTATGAGGGCGACCTCAAGTACCTTCTTTAGAAGGCTTATGTTATTTCATTGCCTTTATCGATGATGGTATGTGGAAGTTTTAGGTTTATTTTTGTAAAAATAAATTCGATGATTTGGGATATTCAAAAATAAAAAATCTTACTTGAGAATGAAACACGGTTGAAGTTGGAGTGTCTAAAATCAAATAACAACAACGAATATTACAATAGTGAGTTTGAAACTAACTGTGTAGCTATTGGGATTAGAAGACGGATGACAGTTCCTATGGAGCCAAGATAGAACGAGGTAGTAAACATGTGAATAGAACAATTCTAAAGCATTCCAAGTGCATGAGGTTGCACGTCGAGTTGCCAAAATAGTTTTGGACTGATGCTGTAAATAAAGAAACTTATTTGATCAACAGGGGACCTTTAGTACCTTGGGATGATAGACTATCAAAGTGAATGCAGACATGAAAAGAGGTAACTTTATCCCACTTATACATTTCTTTCGTTGCATTTCCTATATTCATGTAGAGTATGATAAGAAAAGTAAGCACGACCCTAAGTGTAGGAAGTGTCTTTGTTGTATACAGGCTTGGTAACTATGAGTATAGGCTTTGGGATAACGAAAGTAGAAAAATAGTTAGGAGTCCTAATGTTGTATTCAATGAGTCAGTTTTGTTAAAAAAATCAGATATGAACAGAAAGAGGTAAGTATAGATAGATTAGACTTTGTTGAATTTAATGGGACATTTGATAGAGTTCTGAGACTTTCGGAATACAACATACAATTAACTCTACAGTCACAAACACATAGTCATCTTAGGAGATCCACCAGGACTAGTAAACATGTAGTGCATTATTCACCATCATAAATTATTTGTTGCAAACAGATAGTGGTGAACTAAAATATTTTGAATAAGTATTGCGAGTTGATACCACGAAGGAGTGTGAGCGTGCTAGATGGAATTTGTATCATCAAATTAGACTTCGAATTTAGTATGGTTGTCCAGAGTAAGTCAACTTCATACAATAGTAGGTGTACAAATTGAAGGAAGAGGCTAATGGGAACAAGAGCAGAATAAGAAATTTAGTTTGCGGGGGCCAAAATAAAAATAAAAATACTAAATAATAAAATTTTTATTATTTTTATGGATTTGTTTTTCATAAAAATTTTCATATATTATTCTAAAATGAAATTATTTTTACTTTGATCTATCAACTCTCGTTGAAAGATATTTTAAAGTTTGAATTAGCATTTGGATTTTATTTTGTTGCGAAATATTATTTTGAGATTTTTTTTAAGGTTTTAACATATATGTTTTTCTTGAATTTAAAAATCATGATATTCATGTGATTCTATTTGAAGAGTAGACTTATTTGTTTAGTTGTTGTATGCTATTAAGAGGCAAAAAATAATTATTTTAAAGTGAAGAATCCAAAAAATCGAGATAGTACAAACACATCACATTAAAATATATATGCAAATAGAATCATTTATAAAATAATTTTAAATAATTTAAATTTTAAACACATAACTCACTGTATAAAAGTTTTACATACTTAGAGATTGTGAGAGTCGATAATTTTTAGTAAACATATAATATACATGTACATTACAACATTGTATAGAAGTTGAGTTGGGGGTGTCGTGCCCCTTGGCCGCTTATTAGTTCTACTCTTAGATGGTAGTAAGAGATACAAAGCTCGACTAGTAAGCAAAGAATTTCAATAAAAGTTGGGGATAGACTGCACAGAGATTTTCTGTCATGTAGTGAAAATCTCAACAATTAGATAAGTTTTCAATATTGTGGTAGCGAAGAACGTACACCTAGCGCTATTGAATGTCAGAATTGCTTTCTTAAATGGGGATATAGATGATGACATCCATATGGTATAACTATTGGGATATGCAGTGGAAGGACATGAAAATCTTGTATGCAAGCTCAAGAGAAGCTTATATGGTTTGAAATAGGCTCTAAGACAGTTATAAGATTTGATACTTTCATGGTAGGTGCAGGACTTAGCAAATACTATACGGACCACTATTGTTGTTTTAAATTTTTTTATATATCTTGTACTTTTGTTATTTGTACATTACATGCTAATTGTAGAGTCTAGCATGGATGAGATTGAGAGTCTCAAACAATAGTTGGTCAAGTAGTTTACCATGAACGATCTAAGGGCGACCATACGGATTCTTAGTATGAGGATTAGTCAGGATAAGGTGAACAGAAAGCTGAAGCCCTCCAAAATAGAGTACATTGAAAAGATGTTGAAGTGGTTCAACACAGATGATACTAAGCCTTTTAACACACCTTTAGTAAGCCATTTCAGGATTTCAAAGGATCAACGAGCATTCAATGAAGAATAAAAGAAAAGTATGGCCAAGGTACCTTACACGTCAATCGTAGGTAACCTATTGTATGCCATGACATGCACAAGGCTAAACATTTTCTATGTAGTGGAAGTCGTGAGCAGTTTCAAATCCAATCTAAGTAAGGAGTATTGAAAAGCAATAAAATGAATTATGAGGTATTGTAGGGGTACTACAAATTATGCATTGTACTATAACGGCTCAATGACTCGACTACAGGGGTATGTTGATGCAGACCTAGTAGGTGACAATGACAGCAAGAAAAGTATTACTGGATATGTGTTTACTTTGGGTAGTACAATAGCCAACTGGGTGTTTAGATTGTAGAAAATTATGACCATCTCTACTATAGAGGCAAAGTATGTAGCAGCAAAAGAGTCATGAAACGAGTTGATTTAGTTGAAGGATTTCTTGAAGGAGCTGGATAAGGAATAAGACAAATGTCTGTTATTCAATAACAATCAGAGTACCGTACATCTGACGACAAAATCGACATTCCATTCAAAGACCAAAAATATTGACATCAAGTATCACATCAATTGGTTTCAATTAGTAGAAGGGCAATTTGATCTGAAGAGGATTCATACGAGTAAAAATTTTGAAGATTCAAGCTCAAAAAATAAGAGAAGTCTCACATTGGTTTGCTTATTCGATTTGAGGAGATGTCGATTTCTAGGTATCATAAGACTTAGAGTGATTTTTATTTCAAGTACAAAATTGTTAAAAGTGAAGCAAAAATCTCTCTAGACCAAACAATTTGAACGGGGCCTCGGGCCATCCGAATGGAACAAAGCAGCGGCACAGGACTTGCTGTTGAGTTGAATTTGAAGAAAAAACTAATTTTATGATAAACCAATCGATCAGTGGTGAGACTGATCGACCGGTGGTGTCTACAGGCAGAAAACTGAGAGCAGTGAAAAATTGCTTGATAGACCGATCGATTCGTCTTTAGACCGATCAATCGGTCTATGCGAGGGTCACCTGTTATAGGTTGCTAAGGTTGCAGCAGCCGCATAAGTTGTGTTATTTTTCTTCTGATATTTTGTATTTCTATCTTAAAAATTCTTCTTTCCTTGTAACCTTCAATCATAATAGTAAAGTGTATAATCCCGTGGGCGTAGGCACGACTTGTCGAACTATGTAAACCTTGTGTTTGTGTGTTATTGACTCTCTTTCTCTATTCTTCGTTATTATTCTATGGTTTGTGTGATTGTAGTTGATCTTGGGTGAGATTAGTGATCGCGTTCTAATCTTCAACAACTGGTATCGGAGCTCCAGGTTAGGAGGTTAGCGAACACAAAGGGCAGAAGAAGGTAGATTAATAGGAATCAAAGAGTTTGATGGTTCGAACTTCGACTATTGGATGATGCAGATAGAAAACTATCTATACGAGAAGAAATTACATTTACCGCTCTTGGGAACTAAACTAGAGGTTATGAAGGATAAGGATTGGGCGTTACTTGACAGGCAGGTACTGGGGGTTATCAGATTGATGTTGTCCCAATTAGTGGCGCACAACGTAACCAAAGAGAAGACTATAGCAGACATGATGGCAGCACTGTCAAGTATGTATGAGACGCCGTCGGCAAACAATAAGATACTTCTTATGAAAAAGCTGTTCAATCTAAAGATGGTTGAAGATACACCCATTGCACAACATCTGAACGAATTTAATACTATCATGAATCAGTTATCTTCAGTAGATATCAATTTTGATGATGAAGTCAGGACCTTGATTGTGTTGGCTTCGCTGCCAAACAGTTGGGAGGCTATGAGGATGGCAGTTAGTAACTCTGCTAGTAAGAATAAGCTAAAGTATAATGATGTCAAAAATCTGATATTGAGTGAGGAGGTTCGCAGGAGAGATTCGGGTGAGGTATCAAATTTCGGGTCGAATATCGGTCCGGCATTGAATGTTGAAGCATGGGGTAGAGATAATGAAAGGAATCAAAACATGGCAGGTCTAAGTCTAGAAAAGAAAAAAGCAAGTCCAGGTCAGGATGACTGGCTGAATGCTGGGGTTGTAGCAAGACTGGCCATATCAAGAACTATAGGGAGCAGAAGAAGAAGGCTGACCGTGAGTCAGCTAATGTTGTGATAGAAAATGTTTAAGACACTCTACTCCTATCAATTGACAGCTCTAATGATTCTTGGGTGTTAAATTCAGGAGCATCCTTTCACACGATGGCACACCAGGAGAATATGGACAATTATGTTGCCAATGACTTCGACAAGGTATATTTGGCAGACATGGATGCTTTAGACATCGGGTACAGGCAACGTCAAAATTAGAGTGCCGAACGGGTCATTGTGAAAGATACAAAAGGTATGGCATGTACCTAAGCTGATGAGAAATTTAATTTCAGTTGGACAATTAGATGTTGAAGGTCATTTAGTGACCTTTTTTGGTGGCACGTGAAAAGTCACAATGGAGCTATGATAGTGGCTCGGGGAATAAACACATGTACCTTGTACATGACTACGAGTACGAGGGACACAGTAGCATTGACAAACAGTGGGTCAGACACGAGCTTATAACGTCAGAAGCTGGGGCACATAAGCGAGAAAGGGATGAAAATTTTGCAGTCAAAGGGCAAGTTGCTAGGTTTAAAGTCTATGGAATTTGATTTATGCGAGGCTTGCATCTTCGGAAAGCAGAGGGTGGTAAACTTTTTGAAAGGCTACAAGACACCAAAACTAGATAGGCTAGAGTTGGTATACACAGATTTGTGGGGTCATTCTCTAATTATATCTCTTGGAGGCTCGTAGTATTACATGACATTCATTGACGACTCTAGCAGGAAAGTATGGGTCTATTTTCTGAAGCAAAAGTATGATGTGTTTGAAACTTTTAAGAAGTGGAAGGTCCTAGTTGAGATTGAGACCAAATTAGAGCTGAAATGTTTGAGGTCAGACAATGGCGGTGAATACACAAACGGAAGATTCAGGAATTTCTATGCAACTAGTGGAATCAGGTGGGAGAAGACCATTCTAGGAACTCCACAAGAATATGGTGTGATTGAGCGGATAAACCGGGCACTGAATTAGAGAACCATAAATATGAGACTGCATTCTGGGCTATTTGACTACTTTTGGGCTTATACAGTAAACACAGCAGCCCATTTTCTAAATTAGGGACCGTCAGTACCATTGGAATTCAAGATTCCAAAGGAGGTTTAGAGTAGAAAAGAGGTAAATTTGTCTTTTTTGAAAGTTTTTGGCTGCACTTCATATGTTCACATAGATACTGATGCTAGGAGTAAGTTGCAGTTTAAATCTAAAGTCTGTTATTTTATTGGTTATGGTGATGACGAGTTTGGCTACTAATTTTTGAATGACAAAAGCCAAAAAATATCAGAACCCATAATATAATGTTTAATGAACAGGTGCTGTACAAAGACAGGCCAAAGGCAGAGACAGACAGTGCATTGCCGGAGACGAAGAAATCTGAGTTCATTAACTTGGTTGACATTTCTAAGGAAGCCAAACAGAATGGGAATGAGAAAGATAAGAAGAATGTGAATCCACATGTGGAACACAGTACACCAGTGACAGCAGTCAGAAGGTCTTTCAAGAGCATCAGACTGCCACAACGGTTTGATGCGTCTCTGTTCTACATTCTTCTCACTAACAGTGGTAAGCCAAAAAGTTATGTAGAAGCCAGAAAGTTATGTAGAAGCCTTGCAGACCGAGAGTTCGATGAAGTGGGAGTTAACAATGAAAGATGAGATGAATTTCCTGTTGACAAACTAGACATAGGAGCTAACTAGATTGCTAGTTGGAAAGAAGGCTTTGAACGACAAGTAGGTATACAGAGTGAAGGAAGAACATGATGGCAGCAGGTGCTACAGGGCAAGGTCGGCTAGTTGTCTAGGAATTTCAGCCAAAGGAAGTAGTTGGCTTCACTAAAATATTTTTCCCGGTTGTGAAGTTGACAACGATCAGAACAGTGCTGGGAATTGTAGCTGCAGAGGATCTATTTCTGGAGCAGTTAGATGTCAAGACTGCGTTCTTTCACGGTGAATTGGAAGAAGATATCTACATGGGCCAACCTGAGGAATTTGTAGTGAAAGGCAAGGAAGACATGGTTTGCAAATTGAAGAAGAGCTTGTATGGTCTGAAACAAGCTCCAAGAAAGTAGTACAAGAAGTTTGATAGCTTCATGTAGAGTACTGGGTTTACTAGGTTGGAGGTAGATCATTGCTGTTATGTCAAGAGTTTTGATAGCTCATATATTATTCTACTGCTATATGTAGATGATATGCTCATTGTCGGGCCGTGCATCGAGGAGATTAACAAGCTGAAGAAGTAGCTATCAAAGCAATTTTCCATGAAAGATTTGGGAGCTATAAGCAAATTCTTAGGATGAGGATAGTGAGAGACAGAACTGAAGGGACTGTGAGACTATCACAGGCAGAGTATGTGAAGAAGGTGCTGAGCAGGTTCTACATAGATGACGCAAAACCTGTCAGTACGCCTTTAGCTAGCCACTTCAGGCTAACTGAGGTTTAATCTCTGAAGACAATGCAAGAGTAGGAGCACATGAGCAAGGTTCTTTATGCATCGACCATTGGTAGCCTGATGTATGCTATGGCCTGTACCAGACCAGATATTGCACATGCAGCCGGAGTAGTTAGCAGATACATGAGCAATTTAGGGAAGCAGCATTGGGATGCTGTAAAATGGATTCTAAAAATTTGAAGGGGACTAGAGACATCCTTATATTTCAAGAGGATATGATTGAAACTGCAGTGCTATGTGGACGCTGATTTAGCCAGCGATATTAACAATAGGAAGAGCACTACTGGGTTTGTCAACACTTTGGGTGGCACAACAGTGAGTTGGGTTTCAAAGCTGTAAAAAATTGTGGCACTTTTTACTACAGAGATAGAGTATGTTGCTGTGACGGCTGAAAATGAGATAGTGTGGTTACAGGGTCTGATGGCTGAGTTGGCTAAGCAGATTGACAGAGGTACAGTTTTCAGCGAAAGTTAGAGTGCCATTTTTCTTGCCAAAAACTCGGCATTTCACTCTAGGACAAAGCACACATACAACTACGGTATCACTTCATTTGCTCCTTACTGGACAACGATTAGCTGCATCTTGGGAAGATTAATAGAGCGAAGAATCCAGCCGACATGTTGACTAAAGGGGTCAATACTGACAAACTGAAGCTGTGCTCGGCTTCAGTTAGTCTTCAGGGTTAGAAGACGAAAGGCTAGATCACACCAGTTTGATTGATTGTGTTGGTGGTTTCAAGGAGTTAGTGAGTTTGATGGGATATCTTAAGGCTTGGAGTGATTTTATTTTAAGTTGGAGAATTGTTGAGTTGAATGTGAAGAAAAAACTAATTTTATGATAGATCGATTGATCGGTGGTGAGACCGATTGATCGGTGGTGTCTGTAGGCAAGAAACCAAGAGTAGTAAAAAATCGCTTGATAGATCGATCGACCCGTCTTTAGACTGATCGATCGGTTATGCGAGGGTCGCCTGTTATAGGCTGCTAGGGTTGCCACAGCTGCATAAGTTATGCTATTTTTTTTCTGATATTTTGTATTCATTTCCTAAGAACTCTTATTCGCATATAACCTTCAATCACAATAGTGAAGTGTGTAATCCCGTGGACGTAGGCACAACTTATCAAACTACGTAAATCTTGTGTTTATTTGTGATTGACTCTATTTCCCCATTCTTAGTTATTATTCTATGGTTTGTGTGATCGTTATTAATCTTGGACGGGATTAGTGATAGTGTTCTAATTCCCAACACCAAATTCGTAATTAGCAAAAATTACCAAAAGAAATTTTTCTACCTAAGACCAAGGTGGGCTACTAGAAATATATAAAAGCATGCCAAACTGAATGGCACTAAAAAAAAGATATTTTTCAAAAAGTTATTATCAAATCAAACCAAACCAAATTAAGTATTTATTTTAATCAATTAAGATTGACTACATGAATTTTTTTATACTATTCTATTTTGTTAATGGCAATATAAAGCTAGAACAGTATAAAGCTGAACTTCCGAGAGGAGGCACATCTCATACCCAAACAAGCATATAATTGACAAAGTGTCAAAAAAGTGCTTGCAAAGTTTAAGGAAAAATTGACAATTTGTTATTAATTATGAAAAACTTCATCATATAAAATTTGTTTGAAGAGTTCAAGGAATGTATCTAGTTGAAGGGTTTGCAAAGTATTAAAAAAGTGCTTAGGACTATAAATTTAATTTATTAAATAAGACACATTTAAAAAGTATGGACATAAATTTAAGAGTGTCCAAGAAATGTCATGTTTGACATGACACACTTCCTTATTAGAAGTGTTTATACTTCTTAAAAGGTCTATACACTAAGAATGACCGGTTCCTAAAAGTACTTTTAAACACAAAACTCATTAACTAAATAAAAAATTAATTTTATAAGCCTTACTAACTAAACAAAAATCAAATTTTATAAGTAAAAAATCTATGACATGGGTCTTAGAATAAAATCAAATTGAAATAAGTCAAAAAGTTGGTTTGAAAAATAGGAAAAAGTGAATAAAAGTATACAACACATCTTAACCATTGAAGGACAATCCTTGAATATTGCCACATAAAGTAAAAAGTGAACATTTATGTAGGTATCAAAAATTTAACCATTAAAATAAAAAAAATTTGACTTTTTATTTTGTTCTCTCTCCTCCCTCATGTTCTTCTTTGTAAAAAGGTAAATAACAAAACACTAATTTTTATTATTTCTTCTTTTACTAATTCAATGAAAAAGTTTTTAATTTTGTTATTTTTTTATTTTTTTGCATCTATAAATTAAAAAATTAATAAAATTATATTTTTAATTGAGTGTCTTAAAATTAACTAATTAATTAATTATTAAATTATTAATATTACTTTTTATTTTAGTCTTAAATTTTTATAACTTGATATCTATCTATATAACAAGATAGAGTTTTTGATGTGACATTAATCTAAGTGTCAAAAATCTAACCATTAAAATGTAATAAATTTCGTTTTATTACTTTTACTATTTTTTCTTATTTTTTTTACATTTACAATTTGATAAATTAATAAAGTTAGCAGACTTGATGTGACTTTTATATGGTAACCTAACTATTGATATAGCTTAAGTAATCAATGACTTTAATTGCATTTGTATTAAAAAAGTAATTCATGCATTATGGGACGGAGAAAAAAGTTATTTGCGTAGGTATGTAATCACAACAAAGTATAATTTTTTTTTCCTAGTGGTGGTATTTGAATTTTTTCTTACTGCTCTTGGTATTTTAGTTTATTGTTTTGCTTAATAATTTTTTTTTCTTCTTTTTATTAATATCAAAATTGATTGAAGTTAGAATTCTTTTTAATTTTTTTTTATGTGGAATATTTTTTTGAAAATAAAATTTAAAATTAAGTATTAAAATGTATGAGCTATCTTAAGAAAAAGCTGGTGAGGGTGTTTTAGGTACGAGTTATCCTAGGATATGTATGAAATACACAACCTGGACTTAAATTCTCTATTTAAGATATGAAGTTTTATGTCATTACTTCGTGTAATGGCACAAACCAAACCTTAATAGTTAATATGTCGTTAAACTGATTAAATAACCACTAGCTTGAAACATCAATTTCTGTTGGTGTCAATTCTCTTAAAAGATGAAGGACGAAAGTGGATCTATCATCACATTTCCCCTTAAGACATTTTAGTCAATTAAATATGGATAATGAGTTCATTCACTGGAAGACAATAGCTAGAAAGTGATTTAAAAGTCTTCTGAACTAAGGTATGAAAAGTCTTCAGTTGATCAAATGAAATCAATACTTCTAACGATATCTTCCAAACCATAATTCGTATCAAACTTGTTCAAAATACTGACAGCATGAAGTTGACTTCTGTGTGAATTGAATTCAAAGCATAAACTGAAAATTTGAAGTGAGATTAATCTCTCTCTTCGAATATGGATAATTGAATGCTCTAAGTTGCTGTATCAGTATCGATATTAGTATCGGCGATACGTCATGTATTAGCCAATTTAGGGTAGTAATATAGTATCGATTGATATATTAATAAATATAAGCATTAGAGATTTAAAATCCCACCTAATATCAACCCATACAATACATAACCCCTGATATTTAGAACCATGATCGAACTCACTCACTAGAAGGCACTTAGAAGAAGATTGGCAAGTTCAGAGATTAAATTTTTTTTCTGGATCAGAAGTTTAGAGATTAGTTAATCAGCTCTTTTTTTTCTTTTTCTTTTTTTCACAGGACGGCAAAATATTTGATTGATTTCATAACAACAACAGTTACAAAATAGTGATTAGTTCAAGCTAATTGCTATCGATTGCACGAAGGTTGGTAAGGCACCAAACATAAATTTGATGTGTGCCTTTGAGGATCCTTAATCCGGTCCGTGCCAACAAAATTATATATGCACTTATGCATATATGCATCTATCTATCAAGATAATATCGATCGTTAGGAATTGTAGCAGCAAATATATAAAGGGATATAAAAAAATATTTACTATTGATATTTATTAACATATATTAGTCAATATAAGAATATGTCACATATATTGATATGTATTTTGATATTGCAATTTAGAATTCTGGTATCTATGTATATATGAGTTTCAAGAAGAAAAAAGTGGAGGGGCAATTACAAGACTAAGAATGTTACAACTGGGACTGAACACATCACATACACACACAGATATATATATATATATATATATATATATCCATTGTTATTTGGTTAGGTTGATCTTGGCTATCATTTGAAACCATAGAGGGTTCACAAGGGACACAACACAAGATATTACCATTTACCAAACAAGAAACATCGAAGTTTCTACTATTGAAGGATGCATAGCAATTCATTGATGAACAAGTTCAGAATATATAGAATGTTCAGACTCACAGATACCTACATACATTCTATTTTACAGATACCTACATACATACTATTTTACATATTGCAGACAGAAGGAAAAGCATATAGCTCTTCTTATAATTTCACCCACTCAAATCACCAAACAAAGTAAAAGAAATAATCCACCCCAACTTGGATCTACTTGTTGTAGCTAGGCCTCCCACAGTTTGCCATGAACTTGAAAGTCTGTGAACTGATGCTGCAAAATTATATATGAAGGGGTGTCAGAAACCAAAATAATCTCATGAATTTGACATTATTTTTTGCACGGCACCTGCTAATTTATACCCATTATACATGTCATGTGTTATATACATACATGTATTGATAAAAATTGATACGGATAGCCAAATGCCTTTTGGGGTGATACCGCTATTAAATCGGATGATATCGAACACTATCTTCCAATACAACGGTAAATATTGATATAGGAGGGGGTTTAAATCCTGTTACCTATCATGTGATTCAATGGTCGATACTTTTAAACCCTGAATATGATAATTTTTTTGTGAAAAATTGTGAACATTTAGAACTTACCTCCTGAGAGATTCCGGTGTTGCGCCGATTGTAGTAGCTGAATATGATGGATGAGCTCAGTTCTTCGACCTCGGCAATCATGTCGAGGGAAGGATTGGTGTTCAAACTCTGGGTGCCCGATTCTTCACCATTTTCATGGGAACTCCAACATCCAAACTGGTTCATCTCATGATTCGTTGCATCAAAAGCTAGTTTGGGATTTGGTTCGCCGAGCCTTCTCTTTTCCCTTGTCCTCTGAGTCCTCTCCCTCGCCCTCGCTCTAGCCTTCTCCCTCGATTCTTTGGCAACCGGGTTAAACGCAGGCTTTCGTGATGCCCTGATCTTCTTCTCTTTCGCGACGGAGAAAGAAGAAGAGGATTTCCCCTTATCAGTCCTTGCCGGTCGAGTCCCGTCGCCGGCGGGCTCATCAATTCCAGACATGGCTTCACCCTCAGAAGCAGAAGACGAACTGTTATTCATACGGGGAACTTGAAGTCCTCTTTTGAGCTCTTTAATGGCGGCTTTCGACTTGTTCAGCAACCACCCCACAGTTTTGCTTGCTTTATCGAAGCCCAGCAAGTCCTGGAGACCGAAGAATTGAGGAGCAACTTCGAGGGACAATCTCATTCTCCGATCCCTTGGGCCTTGCGCGGTGTCAATCTTGCTGTGCCGGTCTTTCTTGGAAGATCTCCTCCTCGGGATCTGCTCGATCGGGCCGCCGTGACATCGCTCGTTGCACCCTCCTTTACGGCCGTCAATATCATTCGGGATGAAACCTACAGCGTCGCTGGTGGCCTCCGGTGCAGTGGCTGCCGCCGCCGTGAGCGGCGGCTGCTGAAGAAAAAGGTCGTGGAGGTGGTGGCGGAGAAAAATGTCGTCTTCGTAGGGAAGAGAGGGGGAAGGAAAGTAGAGGAAGGAAGAGGGAGGGTCGTCTTGGATGAAAGTGGAGGTGTAGGGTATTGTTTGGTCGAGAGTGAAGGAGATGGGGGTGGTGTAGCCGCCGCCATTGATGTTGGAGGGATACATCTAAGCGACTTTTTGAGTTCGCGCCGGCCAAACAAGCCCTAGCTTTTGAAGTGAGGTTGAGAAAGAGACGTACACCAGATGGTCAATGTACTTTCTCTTCCGCCATCTCCATCCTTCTCGATCCTATGCAAGAAGAAACAAAGACTTGAGATCAACTGGTTCACACATGGAGAGAGAGAGAGAGAGAGAATAATGTATTCACCTCATCACTTCCCTCGAGCTGGGACTGGAGCTTTGAAAAAGACATCTATAGGGATTTAATGTTAGAGAGAGAGAGAGAGAGAGAGTATAATGTATTGACCTGATCACTTCCCTCGAGCTAGGACTGGAGCTTTGAGAAAGACATCCATGGGGATTTTATGTTAGAGGGAGAGAGAGAGAGAGAGAGGAGGGAGAGAGTTAAGGTTAAGAAGGTAAAGAAGGATAGGGGCAATTTATTGCAAATAGCAATTCTACGAATCTACATCATTCCTTTTTAGCACAAAAGTTGGCTTGTGCGTGCGTTTAGATCATGGAAAGGAAGGGGAACAAATATCGGCTTTGGACCAACTTTTTTTTTCTTATTTTTTATTTATATTTTTAGTGAATTTTTTTAATATTAATCTAAATTAGTGTACTTTGTAGATTTTTCTTGTCATGAAAAAATAAAAAAGTAAATTTTTTTAATTAAAACCTAAAAAACAGTCATATAAGACGAAAAAAGCTAATTTAGTAAGCTTTTTGATTTTTTTAATAATTTTTTTCATTTTTAGTGAACGATTTTTCAAAATTTGCCTAATAAACATACTTTTTAGAATTCTTCCATCACAATAAATTAAAAAAATAAAAACTTGTACCAAAATATAAAAAAAAATTCATAGAAGACGAAAAAAAGTTCTTGAAAAAAGTCACAAGACTTTTTAGTCAAAATATAAGCTCGATATTAGAGAAGTTTCTAGATTAAAGTGGTAGGAGAGTTTGAGAAAGAAAATGATTTTTTTCTTTTAACTTTCTTTATCTATGAGTTCACCTCCACGAAGTAACAAAGATAAGATTAGTTGGTGGGTGATCGTTAGAAAACATTTTTGATGGCTAAGTTAGTGTCTTATAAATTACAGAAGAGGCTCATGTATGTATGTTAGCAGAGTTTTAATAGATAAAATGTGCGTACATCATGTATAAATTTTAACCGAGTTTGGAGAGTTATGTATGCATTTTAGTAGAGTTTTAATAGAGAAAATTTGTGTACCCCTAGGGAAGGGATCGAGCCTCATATAATGGTTTGATCTTGACTTTTGGGTGTTCCATCACAGGCTAACCCACCCACTACTAGCTACTGTTCTAATAGCTATGGGATGAAGCTTATAATTTCAAAGAAGCTAACTCTAGTAGTGGATTTTTGTCTAGGACTACTAGAATTGGGAAAATCATTATCAATGCTGCGAACATGGCCATGTGAGTCTCATTAATGCTGGTGAGCTTGAGGGTTTATGAGATTCGAATTTCTTCTTCCCTGCTCGGTCTATAGTGATCTCCTCAACCCTGGTAGGTTGCCTCTTTTTTGGGCATAGAAGCGTATTTAGGCTTGGCCCACTTTGGATGGCCTGAGAGTAAGGTTGAGAATCCGACCCATTATGGATTCGGCCGCCTTCATTTGCCCCTATCTCACATACTTTGCCACTTTGTGTGGCAAAACATGAGAGCTGCTCAGCTTCTAATCCTTTGTTCTTAGGCTTGGCACCTAGCCAAGATGCTGGATTGTCAAATGTTCAATTCTTTAGGCTATTTGTTTATTTAATATTGGACGGCTTGGTTCTTTTAATGATAGGAAGGCTAGCAGTCATTAGGAATCATTTTGCAGTCTTGTCATGCCGCGTGGCTTGTGCTAGTTGGATGGAACTCTGCATTCACGTAGTTCTCAAGGCACTTGCACAGTCATTTTCATCCACCTAATGTGGTTGTTTGGGTACTTCTGCTCCTTTCCATTCTTCTTTTTTTATAAAAAGAGCTTTTGGGATTTCACTATCCCATTTTCAACAAAATTCTCTGACTTATCAGAGCATTGTAGCATTGAACTTATTGTCGCTTCTTTTTCGTGTCAATGGATCACTCCACTATTGCCCTCCGTTGTCATTTGTTGCCATTGTTGTTTGTGTCATCTATTGTGACTTTTAGTCACTTTCCTCTAAGTTTTCGATGCCTTTAATTCTTGTTCTTTTGCTTCTCTATCTTCCTAGATTTTTCTTAGGAGCTTGGTTCACAGGTCCTCCGTATTCTAGGATTGGCATTAAGATTTCTTGGTTTGCCTCCCCCTTTTTCTTTCTTTAGATTGTTGCCTAATTCTAAGCCTCTTTTTGACTTTGTCACCATCGATCTCTTGTTGTTCTTGGGATTGTGACCTACCCCATGTTCGTCGTCTGCTAGCCACTTAGTGTTGCTTGACTAGGACTGAGATATCGACCATGGGAAAATTCACTAAGTTAGTTGCTGAGCATTCATCTTTGGCCTCCTTTATGACATTCTTTCCTCGATCACAATTAGGTTTTACGATGACACCAAGTACACCATCTTGGCTATCGGGACAAGAATGCATTTTTTTATAGTCTTGGTGGTTGAGGGTGTAGTTTGTTTTCTTTGGACCCCTTTCTTCAGAAGATGCTCGACTAGTGTCAATCAAGTATTTCAGAATCGTTATGGGGGTAGCCGAGATCAACCATCGATTTAGCTTGAATCTTGGCATTCTTGAGATCTTCTATTGTTATACTCTCAATCACTACTGGGAGCATGGAGGGTGGTATCTGCTTTTGTTCGACAAAAGGGAGATCACTACTAGGAGCATGGGGGGCGGTATCCACCATAGGTGTTCAAACTACACTTGGCCCATGACCTTCCTAATTGGATAAGCATGCCAATGATTTTATTCTGGTAGGTGGTGAATTTTATTTTATTTTTCGAACACATTTGGTTGCACGACTGATCTTTCCATAGGGTGCCCAGTAGCCCAAGTTTGTTCTTCCTAATGCCATTTCTCATTTTTCCTTTTTTTTAAAGTCAAGTATACTCTTTACTAGCATGATGCATCATATGTTCTAATGAAGGATTAATATGTTAATAAATTGAAAAACTTAAAAGGTTTGGATGAACATACTAAATGATCAGTGGAATAATCCGATAATTTAAGTCCTTTTATTGAGAATATAGAGCTGAAGGTAGAAAATGGAAAAAGCTTATCCATTTGGGAGGATGAATGGTTTGGGAATAATACTATGAAGGAATGATTTTCAAGACTCTTTGCATTTGATGCAAATAATTTTGATTGCCTATCTATAAGCCATAGTAGAAGAAGCAATGATGGGAGGTAGGATATCCAGTTTAGAAGACATTTTTTTTGTTTGAGAAGAGGAGAAGTCGAGGGAATTAGAAAATTATCGACAAAGTGCTCCAGATCTGGTTGTTGGTAAAATTGACTCTTTGGCATGGAAAGCTCATTCTTCTAGACAGTTCTCGGTTAGCATTATACAAACTAATTTAAAAAGGTGCTAGCTTCGTTATTAAAGTTTTGGATATTTTATGGAGAAATGTAGCCTCTCTAAGGGTACAAGTTTTTGGCTGGCTTACATGTCTAGGGAGGTTGAAATCAGCTGAGTTTATGCTGCAAATTGGTGTGAGTAATAATATTAATTCAGCAAAATGTAAATTATGTGGTTTCTATGTGGAATCTTCTAATCGTGTTTTATTGCATTGTGTATGAAAAAATTGGGAGGCTTGTATACAATGGTGGGGGAATCAATAGGTTATACCCTCACCAGTATAGAATCTTTTTGAATGTTGACAAGGGTGAAAATACATAAGGATATTCAAAATTATATGGGAAGTTATGCCACTTTCATTTTCTGAACAATTTGGAAAATGAGAAATGAACTCTTATTTGAGGGAAATGAACCGAAGTGAGTTGAAGCTATTGAGAGAATCAAATTTTGGAATGCTGATTGGGTATTATTAAGGGAAGGGTTAGATACATATTATGTTAATGATATAGTTTTTAGGCTTCAAAGTATCAAGAAGGGGAATTAAGGGTGAATTTTGCAACTTGTGGGTGGTTTTTGCAATTATTTGTTGTTGCTATGCATTTATTTTTTGTTTTCTTCTTGAAGTTGCCATCTTGGTTGCTTAAGGAAATTTGGTCATTTGTTGCTATTAGTTTAACTTCTACACTAAAGTTAATAGTTTGCTTCGTTTTTGTATTTTATCTATTATTAATAAATTTTATTTTTTGCTGATCAATTTCTAATAAAGGACTCTTCCATTTGTCAGACGTTGACCTTGATGTTCGACAAAAAGGGCAGGCTAACATCATTCTTGCCAAGCGAGCATTGGCCATCAAGAAATGATGTTCGACCTCTGAGTTGCTACATTACATGTCAAGCTACATGCATATTCTCAGGGACCGCCGAACACCCTCCACTATCATTGGAGAGATTCTCACCAATCAAGCCTCTTCGAGTGTCCGAGGTGAATCCTAAGACTAAGTTAAACCATCCACCATATTGCAAGTGATGACAAACTTCAGTTTTCGAGATGTAGCCGTTGGAGCCCCTACTTCAATTGTGGCCTCTTCATATGCTAGTACCACCACTTAGTCAGACGACTCAAGAAATCACTATTGTGTCCATCTGTTCCAACTATCTCCATTGCTGCTCCACAAATGAAGCCTCCACCCACTGTTGAGGAGAATCCTCTTCCTGTTGAGCCCTCTACTGAGCTGGCCTTGAAAATAAGTTAAGGAGGGCAAATGATGAGCATGATGAGGCAAAATGGAACCTAAGGTTCAGGGTTGTGATTGACCTTTAACTACAATTGATTCTTTGCCATGGAGCCCTTGGTAGCTCCAAAGTTAGCTAAGGCCCTTCCTCTACCATGGGACATGGCCGACCAAGTCGCATTTGTTGAAACACA
Organism: Heliamphora exappendiculata; assembly: GCA_034768845.1. Taxonomy (NCBI): domain Eukaryota; kingdom Viridiplantae; phylum Streptophyta; class Magnoliopsida; order Ericales; family Sarraceniaceae; genus Heliamphora; species Heliamphora exappendiculata. Next base: position 56 of record JAOTRH010472520.1, on the reverse strand, counting down.
TTTGATCATTCTTATGATTTAACACATTTTGAAGTCAAATTGGATAGATTCCCTTA